>JBBPUG010000408.1:8474-24233 GCA_038094535.1 Tubosaeta aff. alveolata
AGTACGATACGGAGGGGGAGATCGTACGGTACGGGGTAGGCATCGCATGACGCTACAGTGTGTACTTGCTCAAGGAGTCACTGCAGCATCTGGCAGAACGGTTGAGACCCTTCGTCATAGACAGCGTTGGGTTTATGCACAGTGCTCTGGCCGCGCAAAAGAAGATTCTCGTCGAGGGCGCGAATGCGTTGATGCTCGATATTGATTTTGGGACATATCCTTACGTGACCTCGTCCTCCACCACTATCGGTGGCGTTTGCACTGGCCTTGGAATTCCTCCAAAGGCCATCGGGGCCACGATTGGTGTCGTCAAGGCATACACCACTCGTGTTGGTGGTGGCCCATTCCCCACCGAGCAGTTCAATGTAAGCTCACCCACGCGTTGAGCGCCCCACTTCTGAAGAACTTGGTAGGATGTTGGTGTTCACCTTCAAGAGGTGGGTCGAGAGTACGGCACGACCACCGGTCGTCGTCGTCGTACTGGTTGGCTGGACCTCGTCGTCATGAAGTACTCGTGTCTCATCAATGGCTACGACTTGCTGAACTTGACCAAACTGGATGTGCTGGATACGCTCCCGGAGATCAAGGTGGGCGTCAAGTACATCGCAGATGGCCAGGAACTCTCGTATTTCCCTGGTGGGTGTCAGAACACGTTCTTGGGAAAATTGAGACTAAATGTGCATGGTGGCAGCCGATTTGGAGATATTATCAAAAGTAGAAGTGGTATATGAGACCCTGGCTGGCTGGCAGACGCCCATCACGTCTGTGACGAGCTACGAAGATCTCCCTGCGAATTGCAAGAAATACATCGAGTTTATTGAAGAATTCCTAAACACTCCGATAGAGTGGGTTGGTGTCGGTCCTGGGCGGGAGAGCATGATACGCAAGAGGGGAAAAATATTTAATTAGACGAGCGTGAAAATTATATTATATCTGTTTTTCTCACGCCACCAAAGGGGAAAGTGTGACTATGTTTGTTCACGGTCTTGGTCACTCTCTGTCACGACCTCCGTCACTCCCCTGCCGCCGTAACGAGCCCGTCACACCGCGCCGCCTTCTTAAAGCTGGCTAATTTGAATGCAATGGATCCGGTTGTCCACCACAGCCCGTCCCAGAGCACTTTGTCTCCTGTCTCATCCTCGCGCAGACGGGGCTCGAGGGAGAACGAAACACCAGCTCAGAGACAGAAAAGGGAGAAGGCAGCGGAGAGGCAGCGCAGAAAGCGAGAGCGTGACCGTCATGTCAATAACCTGAATGCTGCAATGTCCTCCTACCCACAGCCAACAGAAGCCCCACCTCCCCCTCAGCCCCAGCCACCCCAAGCCCAACCACCACCACCGCCTCCTCAGGTCTTTACCGGACAGGAGCTTTCCCCAGAGGAGCTCGCTCGCCGAGACCGTGTCCGTACCGCCGCTCGGGAGCGACAACGAAAACACCGCAGCCTCGTGAAGCAGCGCAAAATGAGGGACCTCGGTCTGGACATGACGAGCGAGATGGTGCCCGGTATCGACGAAGTCCAGTTTCGCGTGAACGGACAGACCGAGTTCCAGGTGTTGCCACCCGACATGACGCACCCCCAAGACCCGTCCTTTTCACAGCCCATGACGGGCGGGCAGAGCTTTGCGTCGACGCTGTTGATGCCGTTTAGTTACCTCCCGTGGAAGCAGCAGCTGTTGCGGTCGTTTTCGATGACGAACGAGGACCTCGCTGTGCTGGAGCCCATGATCGCGGAGGCGTTTGACCAGTGGGATCACCAGGTGCGCCTCTTTTGTGTGCGCTGGACCGTGTCGCTCACGTCGTGTAGCGGCGTCTGCATTTTGCACAGCAAGCGGCTGCCAAGGCGGCGAATGGGTCTCTCCCTGGGCCGTCGGGGCCGCCGTTTCCAGACATGAACGAGGCCGCGGCGAGTGGGTTCACGGAGCAGCAGCCGCCGGATGCCAATGATTTTCGTGCGCGCTTTCACCGGTCGCTCGAGGTGCCGCCTCCCTTTCGGAACTTTAACCCGGCCGAATCGACCACGGCGACGTCGACCCCGACGTCGACGCCGGGGTCTGGTCCGCCGTCGGACCCGATTGACCCGCATTTGAGCGGGGTCGTGAATGCGGCTGGGGATGCACGACAAAAAGTGCTCGCGGACACGGACACGGAAGTTGTAGGGTGACCATTGTACCGTTCACGTTTCTCGTGTGTTCATCTTTATTTTCTCCGCATTCTCGACCGTCCTACAAGTGTAATTTACACACGTCTTTTCCTCCATCGCACGCCGTCGTTGTTCTGCAGGAGATAATTTATGGATGTGCTGGGGCCATGTATTTTTTGAATGTTTTGTCGGATCGTCAGGAACGTGTCTATTTGAAGCGGAGACCAAAGTTCTCGCACGCATCACAAGCAGTGACATTGACAAGTTTTCTTTCATTCTTGGACCACCATGGCGCTCAGTTTCATTGGGTATGTGTCCTGTGCGCTCTTTTTTCGCGTACGACTCACGACGCTGTAGAAAGCCAATCTCACTCATCTCTCATTCTGATGTTCGATACCGTGGTATTCTCGCCGGTATCGATCCGGCTGCCTCCACAATTCAGCTTTCGAATGGTATGACGTGTGCTCGCCCTTGCTTGAAAACGTCCCCCTGACCGGTGTGCACTTGTAGTGTACTCTATGGGTACGGAATCGCGAAAGTGAGTCCCGCTTGACTATGTGGGTCACCAAAGGACCCATGCTACATGCGCGCTTAGACGTATGGACGCATGCGTCTTTCCGTCCTTTTTGACACACCGTGGGGACATGATGTTGATGACGTCTGACAGACCTCCCGCCGAGTTTATTCCCCCTGTTCAAGAGCCCTACCAATACATCATCTTTCGCGCTTCGGAAGTAAAAGATTTGGCTGTCGATGAACCACCGCCGCGCCACAGCGTGCATGATGATCCCGCCGTGCTAGGGGTGCGTGTTTTATCTCATTTTCCACGCCGCATGCGATGAAGCATTTCGGATGTAAATGGGTCTACCGACCCACGTATCCGAGAGCGCATACACCGTGTGGATACCTCCGTTGCCTTCCTTCTGATCCTTCACTCTGTCTGCGTCAACGTGTTTGCTCACGTGTGTGATGCCAGGCGTCTGCACCTGGAATAGCGCCCCCCCAATATCCGCCTTATGGGTCTCCGTATCAGCAACAGGCCGTTCCCCAGCCGCCGCCTCCACAACAACCGCCGCCTGTCCCTTACCCACAGCCACCGCATGGTGTGCCCGACCCGCCGGTCGTGGCCGTTCCTCCCCCTGATGTACCGAATGCGAGCGTCAACGGCCGTCGTCCGATCAATTCCGTCCAGACGGCGGCTGCGTCCCTGGAGTCTGTCGAGCGTGCGATCGGCGACTTGCGCGGGACGAACGGGCCCATGGGCAGAGGCGGCCGTCGCGGTCACGGCCTCAAGACCGAGCTCAAGGTGCCCGCGACGGATTTCGATTTCGAGAGTTCGAACGCGCGGTTCGACAAGTCGGCCATCGTGCCCAAGAAGAGCAAGGAAGAGGGCGAGGTAGCGGAGGACGGGGAGGAGGCGGGCAAGGAGGAGGAGGACAAGGCGTATAACCCCTCCAAGTCGTTCTTTGACTCGCTGTCGTCGTCGACGCAGGCGGCACCCCCGGCTGGGCGGGGTGGCAGTGGGCGACGAGGCGGGGGCCGGAATCGGAGAGAGGAGGAACGGGAGAAGAACGTGGCGACGTTTGGGGAGCCTGGGGGAGTTGGACTGATGGGACCGGGGGCGTATGTGGGCGGGTGGGGTGGAAGTCGCCGGGGAGGGCGACCGCGTCGGGGTGTTGCTGCCGGTGGTCGTTGATGGTTCTCATATGTCTCTGTAAGATTGCCAGGAGCAATGTTTCCTGTTTTGGACGTCTTCGTAGTTGTACGCCTCGAGGCCATGTCTCAAGTGGAACTCGATGTCCGACAAACGCTCCTGAACGGCTGTGATGATTACATCTACAACAGTCTCCCCACATATCTTCTCGACCTTGCTCTCTTTCAGATCACAGATCGTATCGCAGACATAAAGCTTGTCTCTCGCAACCAGATCTCAAAAGACATCTTCATGCAGGCGGAGGAAGATCTCAAGGCGATCCCTCAGTCTAACCGTGAAGAGTGGTGTCAAGTAGGGCCTCCTTGATTTCTCTTGCTATCCATTCCAACCTATCGTACCTCGGGCAGAAACGCATACAAGGCTACATGCAGAAACACCGCTACGCTATTCTATCGCACCGGTGGGGCGTCGACGAGCCCACGTTTCAGGAGATCCAAAAGGGAAATGTACCGCACGCGGAAGAGACGTCTACGGAGGGCACTCGAAAGCTGCGCGCTTTCTGCAGGATCGCAGCGACGGAGTACGCATGTGGCTACGCCTGGTCCGACACCTGCTGCATCGACAAGCAGAGCAGCTCCGAGCTCGAAGAGGCGATCCGGTCCATGTACCGATGGTACAGAGACTCGGACATCTGCGTCGTCTACCTCGGCGCGTCGTCGCTGCTCGACGACCTCACGGACGATCCGTGGTTCTATAGGGGCTGGACGCTGCAGGAGCTGCTGGCGCCACCCAAGATCAAGCTGTACGGCAAGCACTGGACGCCGATCAACTCGAGCAGGGCCATCCTCAACGACAAGGACGACGAGGCCGTCCGAACGGCGATCGAGAGAGTGACGGGAATCCCCGGCGACGACATCCGCAAGTTTTCCCCCTCCTGCGACCGGATCTCGGAAAAGATGACGTGGATGGCACCGCGGCGGACGACGCGCATCGAGGACGTCGCCTACTCGCTCATCGGCATCTTTGACATCACCATGCCCATCTCGTACGGCGAGGGCAACTGGGCGTTCCACCGGCTGATGGAGGTCGTCGTCCAGCGCTGCTTCGACCCCGGCTTCTTCGCCTGGTGCGGCCCGTCCTCGCCCTACTCCCAAGCGCTCCCCAAGGCCCCGTCGTGCTACAAGCTCGACGCGGTCCGGGCGGGCATGCTCCAGCTCCGCGGCTTCGAGGCGTCCTCGGAGGTCCACAGCGGCGACCCGTCGTACGCGACGACCAAGATCGGGCTCCAGGTCCGGGTGCTGGTCGTGCCCATGGACGAGTCTGCGCCGTACACGCCGATAGATACGTACGCGTTGCCGGCCAAGATTGCGCGGATGGCGATCGCGATCGCGACGCCGACGATGGGCTTGACGGCGGTGCGGCTGCGCGCGGCGAGGCAGGGCCCGCACCATGCGCTCGGGGTGGTGAATTACCATCGGATGAGCGGGGCGAGTGGGCGTGGGCGCGTGAGCGCGCGGTCGAATTACTTTTGTTTGCTGTTGCGGAAGCAGGCGTCTGGGTGGACAAAGGAGCGGACGAGCCGGGTGGTGGTGCTGAGGTGCGATGGGGCGTGGACGGGGGAGGTCCAGACGGTGATGTTGCCCCACAACAGCCGGCTCTTGGCGCTCTAGCGCACTTGACTTTTTTTCACGCGCCATGGCTGTCTACGTTCTCCGTTGTCGTCTACGTGGACTTTACGGGCAGACGATACATAGTATAACAGGTCGAGACGGGACGGCGGGCTGCCAAGCCGTTCGCTGCACTCAAAATACACATTGGTCCAATGGGTCGTCAAGCGGAAATCAAAGTACGGCACGACGTGAAAGAAGACGCTTTAATCTTCGATCGACGAGTGCCACCTGAGGTGAATGAACGTGCCTTTGGGCATGTGCCATGGATCGCCCTGTGAATATCGGTGTACCCGCCGTGTCGCGCATGAAATAGAGCAGTCGAAGCGATCTGCGTCTTTTCAGCAGCTGAAGAGTCCTCGAGTGTGAGCCCGCTCGATGGCGTCCGGTCGTGGTACCTGGCAGCCATGAAGATGACCACGTGAGCAACGCGCGCTCGTTGAACTCCATACCACTGGAGACGTCGAGCGTGACGGTGGTGGTGCTTTCAAAGACCACGAGAGGTCGGGTGCGATCAAACGTGAGATTGAAGGTGTGCAATGGTAGGATCGGGGGGCCCAGCACGCGAGGAAGTGTCGAGACGAGCGCAGCAAGCCGAACGTAATAGTGCAACAGCACAAGGGGAGACTGGCGAAGACGACCAGGGCGTAGCCAACAACGACGCACTGTTAACCCCGCCGAATCGAAGGCAAGGCTATTCGTCGTACATTCTATTATCTTAGCGGGTGAGGCGGCTTTCTTGCTTTCCAAAATAAGAAGATTACTTTCCTCCGATGAGAGGATGACACCAATATAATCGATGAATGCTCACAGTCCTGGACCATGTCATCTATAAGTTATACATGCCATCCTCATCTTAGCCTCCAGATCACCGTTACCAATACCTTTGAACTTGATTGTTTGTGCCACAATCAATGCCTTCTTTGTATGTACAATACCTATGTCCGTTTATACGTTTGGTGGACGAGTCGACGCCGTCAGCATGCTGTAAAACGACAACACGAGTCGGTGTACTCGAGTGCCTGGCAACACGGATAAGTCCCAAGAAGCACCTCCTCCCTCCGCCCTTCGATACTAACCCGCCTTTCGGGGGAGGGAGGTTTTGTGTCACGGCGCAGGGCTTTTTGCGTGAAAGTACGCATGCTACTTTTTGTGGACGGGGATTGCTAGTTGAAGGGGAGCCCACGGCGCGCTCAACAGGGAGGCCAGTGAAGCCGCTTCTTCTTTGAGCTGCTGAGCTGTTCTGTAAGCAACCTATGATGTACTACGGTAACAACACCTGGGGTGGAGGCTTTCTGCATGCCTTGAAGGCAAATTTGCAGCTTGAAGACGCGAGGCCGTTGAGGTCTTCATTGGAAGGCTTGAGCTTCCTGGGCACGCTCAGGAGTCAGCACCGATAAGTCTGCTTTGAAAGAAAAGAGTGTAGTTCTTATTATACTTTTTCTTGTTCTTCAAACTGATCCTCTCTCGATTTCTGGAGCGTTTAGTACACAGCAGACCACTCAGTTCGAGGACTGGATGACGTTCATTGGCACTCACCTGGCATAATAAGCTATATGCTTGCCTGACACGCTTCCTCTCTTCCTCTGTATAATAAATCTTTGGGCAGCCCATTGTAGTGTACAAACCAAGTGCGCGCCATTGGCTAGTAAGAACGAAGATGGCGCGGCGACTGAATTCATATGCAAATGAGTTATGAAACATTTATTTTTTACAGGATTGGACCATAGAAAGTTGAACCGAATACGGCAATGGCTTGCCATAGCATGACAAGCATATCAGATGGTATGCAACCAGGCACTGAGATCTGTCACTGAGCTTTGTATCAGAGCCCGCAGCTGTGGCAGCACGCTGTCCGAAGGGGTAGAAGACGCGATTACTCCCGCTCTCAGGGACGCATCAACCATGAGGCTATGCCACATAAGAAGCCACACCATCGTCCAAACCCACCCCGCCACACCACCCACCTTCTTTCCTGTCCAACGATAAAACGCCCGTTCAGCCAGCATCCCAGGGGCATTCATCCCGAAAGCAGCGAGTGTCCTCCAAACTTCCAGTTTGCCGTCAAATGAAACCAGAAACACGTCATGTATGACCGCCGACGTGAGGAATGCCCCAGCAATAATTCCTGCGCGACCAAAGAAGGCAGAGAGGGGATAGCCACCTAGGTAGAGGAGTGAGCCGCGGAGCCACTGATGCCACCTGCGACCCCAGAAGTCACCGAGCGACGTAGCACACCACGGAGCGTCGAATAAGGGTGGCCATTGAACAGTGTCTTGTTGAAAAACAAGAACGCCCAGTATGGTAGCCAAGTTGTAACCCATCTCCAAGGCGGCGTAGGTCATTATTCCAGAAAGGGCCGTCATGAGCCACGCACGGACGTATCGCGCGAAGAAATGAAGGCTGTCATCAAACACAATGGATCCCTTGGACGAAGACCCAGCGGCAGCAAAAGCCATGACGATCTGAGAACAGACATCGGTGACGAGAGCGTGCACGACCACAGAAATCAACGTGTAGAACACGAACGCGGTGCGATTCCTTGGACGTGTTTCACGTGGAACGTACAACCCATGGGACCAATTCCAGCCATGACCGCGAAAGTTGGTGCAGAGATCGAGGGCGTCCATGATGATCGATGGGGCCCAACCTGCAGGACGGAGGTGTCGTACCAGAGGATCTTTTGTGAACGCCCAGTCGAGCGTACGGGCAGAAGTTAAGAACATGTACACCTAGGGGCTGTGAGACGACGCGACGAAAGAAATGGCGATGGAAACTGACAACGAAAGCACCATGCAAGCCTTTTCCCTCGGGCCCGAGTGACATGTCCACTGAAGCTACTGCACGCACTGCCAACAACGCCGTGACTGGCCATAGTGCGAGTCGTGCAGCGCGAGTACTATGGGGCCTGAGGACCAATACGGCCATCATGAAGCTGGAAACGATCGGAGGAACGACATAGGATATAAACTTTGATACATCGACAGGGACCCTTGTCGAAGGAACGCCGAGAATATACCACAAGGATAGCATAGAAAACAGTACTGATCCTAAAGTCGCTTGAGCGATGAGTATGGAAGTTGTCTCGAAAATGGGCAACAATAAGCGCGCAGTAACCACTAATTGACTTACATAACAGGGCAGTTGACAGTCTAAGCTTAGGGGGCTCAGATTCACTGGCGGTTCGGTCATGGTGTGATGAATATTATCATGCGTCACGCTCATCGACGAGCTAGTTTTTTTGTCGCACAGGAAGACGAATCGATTGTAATTGTACAGGAAAAGTAACCCTCAATCATACTACAAAGAGACAATATTGATGTCAAAGCATCAATCAGCGAAAGAAAGGTACAAACGAATCTAAACGACAGAAAAAAGAGCGTATGGCGTAACTCGACGTTGCGACTGCGCACACGCCTGCTATTTTCACCATCAGTCACGCCGCGTCTGATTGTATTCGCACCTGTCGCTGGGAGGGATGTTGCTCAGACCGGGCCTCCAGGGAGTGTCTCAGGTCCCTCCTCTCCTTCCATAAGTCGCGTGCTAGTTTCCCCACACGCTCCCACCAATCATGGTACGCATAACACAGCTTCCGAGGACGTCTGCTGCCCTCGAAAAACGTGTTGTGCCAATGGGTCACCAAATGAAAATTGGGGTGCGGTGCGACATGAAAGAAGACGCTTAGCGCGTCGACGGACGCTTCCTCGATCGGCGAGTTCAGCAGGTTAATGTACGTGTTTATGGGCATGCGGCGTCCGCGCCACGGATCGCCCTGGGGAATGTCGGTGTAACCGCGCGTGTCGAGCATGAAATAGAGGGATTGAAGCGACCTGCATCTTTCCAGTAGCTGAAGAAAGCCCTCGAGTGTGAGCGCGCTCGATGGTGTCCAGTCATAGTTCCAGGCGACCATGAACAATTGCAGGCGCGGCCACGAGGACACCAATGTGAGGAACTCGCGCTCGCTTAAATCCATGCCACAGGGGATGTCGAGCTTGATAAAGGTGATATTTTCAAAGACTGAGAGGGCGGAGGCGATCAAACGTGAGATTGAATAGGGGCGGAGTTGGGATCGCGGCGTAGTGATCGTGATAGACGACCAGACTGAGGCATTGTAGCGAGTTGTGACCACAATATTCTTGGGGAGATACGAAAAATGACATGAGATCCGTCACGGTGGGACGAGCAAGGAGGATTGCAGAAAAGTCTTCAATCATTGGAATGCGAACATGACGAACAAGCCACCAGATGGGAGTAAGGGATGTAGATCTCAGAGAAACACGGCGGAGAACCGGGAAGGTCAATGAGGGGGTGAGGGGTTGAGTAGCGCGAACTTGATCAACAGTCGCGTCATTCACCTCAAAGGACATATCGACCAGTTTATGCAAGCGAGAAAGATGAGGGACAGCATCGAAGCTGAGACTGTTGCCAGAGTATATATAGCGGAGGTTTTTCCAATGACGTGTGAGGCTCGAGAACACACCAGCATCAGTCGACTGCGACGAATCGAAGTTAGTCACGAATGGACACTCGGATCCAAAAGCATCGATGGCGGTACCAAGGATCTCCGTGTTTCGAAGCGAGATGTCTGTCACTCCTGAGTGTGCAAAGTGTCGTACCAAAGAGCCAACCGCTGGGTGAGGTTCGTGTAGCGCAACGGTGCGAAGCTTTGGGAAAATAGATCCAGTGATCGGAGGCTTGGAGAGGGCTTCGATACAATCCGCAGTCAAACCCAAGGAACCACTCAGAGAAATAAGAGCTTGTATGCGACACGAATAACCCAGAATGATGTCCCACTCTGCCTGCCCGAGAGGTTTTTTTAGTGAATAAAAGACGGAAGTGGCCTGCATCGAAGTGGGTCGCATGGTCAAGTGCACGAAAAAACCAATTCATGTGCCTTACCCCAGAACGTTCTAGCTTGTTCTCTGTCCACATTTCCTCGGGCAAACAACGCACGAGAGGTGTCAGGTCATCCTCCAAATCGGCCCAGATCCTGTCCAACGCCGGTTCTTTGAACGTTCTACACGTCCTCGCCAACACGGTGAGATGCGCTCTTTCATGACGCGTGCGACAAAAATCGAAAATATTGGATTTCCTCTATCTGGAGTGCGTAGTGCATCGGCAAGTGTTGACTACTACACGAGAGTATTTAGTCCCCAAAAAGATCACGTGCGCTCGGCCGAGTAAGAGTTGTTCCAATGGATACTCGGACTGAGATCGAGGTATGGCGCAACGTGAGAGAAGACTTCGCTGAATGGCCTCTTTGTTGATGTTGATGGACCCTGCAGGTTCAATTTCTCGGATGCGTACAATTCGCTTCTAGAACACGGCTCGACTAACAACCAACAGGCTGCACTGTTGACAGATGGAATGTCATGCCGCATCCAGTATACGACACTCAGTGCGACGGTTTCGGCTATGGATTTTCGTCGCTGCTGTCTTAACATTCTACCTCCTGACACTGGCCAAGCTCGGAACTCCCCCTTCTAGCAGAGAGGTAGCAAGACGACTGGCTATTCTCAACCGTTGTCAATACATGAACACGCCTGCTGGTCCTCCAATAAACTTTTACTCTCGTACCGAATCTGACCGTTTTTCTCTGGATGCGAAACCAACACTTATCAGGAACGCGACGATATGGACGTCTGGGCACAACGGGACTGAGGTTATTCTGGGCGACTTATTACTGCTCAAAGGCTTGATTCGAGCAGTTGGTTCCGTATCCCAAAACCTCCTCGAAGACCTCGACATCGACGTTGTAGACGCGAATGGCGCGTGGGTTACCCCTGGTATTGTTGACCTCCATTCTCACCTTGGAGTTGGGAGCGCACCGGAACTCGCTGGCAAGTCATTTCACTTATTATAATACATCGTTTTCTCATACCCCATTAGGTGCGGATGATACGAATTCGGTCAAAGCACCGATCTTACCGTGGTTGCGCAGCGTCGATGGGTTAAATACACACGACGCCGGTTACGAGTTGGCACGTTCCGGTGGTGTAACTGCTGCTCAAATCCTCCCTGGGAGTTCGAGCCTCATTGGTGCGATCCAGCCACACGTCGCTGCCGCTTGGAATTTATCCCTTCCGTTAGGCGGTCAAGGGTTCATAATTAAGCTACGTGAGACAGAGGAGCGTTCACCTTCATCAATGCTTGTGGAACCTCCATATACTCTCAATGGATCGCATCCCGACCACAACTTGCCTCCTAGGTGGAGGCATATGAAGTGAGTAGTTTGCTACAGTTTGTTGTGGAGGTTTTAAGAAATGAGTTGAATTAAACTAGGCATGCTTGTGGTGAGTTAGGAAATGAAACTTGTCGTATGACGCGTTCGAGACCAAATATAGGCGAAAATCCCTCGAGCACGTATTCCATGAATCGCATGGACACCGGCTGGAATTTCAGACATGCATATGACACTGCACGTCAGATCCGTGACCAACAAGACAAGTTTTGTGCGAAAGCAGAGACAGGTGCTTGGGATGAACTAGGAGATTCGGCTTTTCCAGAGGACCTACAATGGGAGGCCCTGGTTGATGTACTCAGAGGTAGAGTAAAGCTTTCCGTACATTGCTACGAGGTACGTGGACACCATCACACGTAAGGTATCGTTATTGAACGTCGACTCCTTGCAGGCTGTAGATTTAGATGGTATTGTCAGAGTAAGTCCTTATGGACGGAGCGACGGGTGACAGCATTAATTCATTGGACAGCTCTCCAATGAGTTCAAGTTCCCTGTTGCATCATTTCATCATGCCGGAGAGACTTACCTGGTCCCTGAATTGATCAAGAGAACATGGGTATGTTCTTTTTTTGCCAAAGCTGGAGTACATAACACTGAACTATTTATTAGGGCGGGATTCCTTCGATCGCACTTTTTGCTACGAACTTTAGGTCCAGCTCTCGACTTGTTGGCGTTCTTACCACTTATACGACCTATACAGGATAAAGCGTGAGGCTTACCGAGGCTCAGAGTTTGCTGCCCGTGTCCTAGCTTCTAGTGGTATCCCCGTCGTCATGAAGGTTCGTCTTTTGGACCTTGTCAATGCGTGATGTGACTGACGAAGTTTTAGTCGGACCATTTTGTCATCAACAGCCGCTACCTCATCCATGAAGCAGCGCAAGCACACTACTTTGGTCTCCCAACGAACCTTGCCCTGTTATCTGTAACTGCTACTCCTGCGGATGCAATGGGACTTGGACACCGGATTGGTCGCATTGAAGAAGGTATTTACTTTTGAGCTGTGCATTGATTGTGAAACTAATCTTCGTCAATAGGCTATGACGCCGGTAGGAAGGAAAACGCCTTTCACCACCCTGAAGATTGACGGCACACAGATATTGTTATATGGGATTCACATCCGTTGAGCCTTGCTGCCACACCCCAGCAGGTTTTCATCGATGGTATCCCGCAACTGAAGACCCCCGTCGTATCTGTGAAACCACAGTCAGCGCAGTCCCCTCCACGGACGCCGGATTTCGGTCAGGAAGCAGCAGATGCGTTTGTTCACGGAGGCCTTCCCCCCCTTAGGCCCCGTTCCTCCAAGTATGCCATCTTTGTCAACGTCAGCAATCTCTACTTGAGGTCCCGGGAAGAATCTTTCGTCCAGGAACGTCCGGGGACTATTGTCGTTCGTGATGGCACCATCATATGCCGTGGCGCGTGTTCCGGACACTTGAGCGACGACAAGCGCGCCGAGATCATTGATCTTCAGGGCGGTTGTATCGTCCCGGGTCTAACGATCTATGGGCCACCTCTTGGTCTCGCTGAGATCCACTTAGAGCCAAGTACAACCGATGGTAGCGTCTTTAACCCTCTCGATAGCGATCCTCCTATCGTTGGAAACAGTGTCATAAGGGCTGTCGATGGACTACAGTTTGGGGGCCGAAACACGCTGTGAGTCTGCATTGTATATGATCAGAAGATGTCGTTAACGACCGCATTGGCCTACAGGTTAGCTTATAGAGGGGGGGTGACGGCTGGTGTGACGGCACCCTCCGGATCATTCATCCGAGGCTTTTCGACGGCGTTCTCGTTGGGTGCCTCGGGTGTGTTTGGTAATGGCTCGATCCAAAGTGATGTTGCTCTGCACGTTGTAATCACGAAAAATAGCCCTCAAAGCGTCAGCACGCAAATCACAACCTTGCGTGGCATGTTATTCAACGAAGACGACGAGCCGATGTTATCTCGTATCCGCACGGTGTGCCACCTCGTTTTTTGACATGATGCTGGATTGATGGAATGCTTGCACAGGGGACAGCGACCTTGGTGGTCGATGTAAATAGTGCAGACATCATGGCCTCTTTGTTGCGCCTGAAACGAGACTACGACACGCAACCAGGAAAAACGCTCAAAATGACGTTTGCTGGTGCGATCGAGGCTCATCTCATTGCATCAGAAATTGCACGTGCTGGGGTCGGTGTCATCGTCACTCAGCCAAAGCCATTCCCGACCACCTGGGACCAACGGCGGTTGTAAGTAGTGTCTCGTTCTTCTCGGATATGTTTTGAGTTCCAACATTTGGCCGACAGCTTGGCGGGACCACCCATGACAGTTCACACTCTCGTCTCTGCACTATTGGAGGCGGGCGTTCAAGTCGGTGTAGGGTTGCTGGACGGATTTGAGGCACGCAACCTACGTTGGGAACTTGCTCGGGTATGTCAAGCTATTGTTTGTACCCGTAACAAGAACTGACCAACGCAACGCATACACGCTCGTAGCTCGCACTGGCTTCCAACGACACTATCGATCGATCGACGGCACTTGCTCTCGCCACTGTCAATGTCGAGCGAGCATTGGGTATCGAAGTGGACATGCCCCAGGATCTTATCGCATATAAAGGTGGGGACGTATTTGATTCTGAGGGGAAACCAGTTGCTGCGATTTCGGCACAACTTGGGCGAACCGATATATTTGAATAAGCACCTCGCTCTTCAATTGGTATCACCGAAAATACGTATTACCCAAGTCAACTTGAGACTGATGTGATAGTAAACGTCATCACTCCGCAAGAATTTGCGCGACACGACAGGCATGAGGGTCTCGAAGACCACAACGCTCTCTCAGAATCTTCATCAAGTTTCCCTTTTCCACGTCCAAATTTCCCGGTTTCTCAGCAGACATTCTGTACCTTCCGTTACTATCATGGATCCCCAAGAGGCGTTCGATGGCCTCTTTAGACTCTTGCGTCTTCGAGTCTGTTGACAAAGTGGTGACACAAGCGTGCCCGAAAACCTTGATACCACGCTGACCAAAGATCGTCCAGTTTTGATCCCACCAATCCTCCATACGTTCCTCCTGCTCCAAGTGTGTGATAACAACACCCATAGGCACCGCCTTCCGACATACCACCTCGTACACGAGTGCGTGGTTCCTCTGCGTGGTGGTCGTGATACGCCCTCGACGATGGCAGAACAGAAGCAGATGGACGCCGCTCGTCGCGGACAGTTTCCTGATCAACGTGCAGAGCTGCTCGATGGCGAACAAATACCCTGCGTCGCCGACCATGGGCTGCTCCAAACCGACCGTGTCCCAGAGGGTGTATGATACACCACGTATGACGAGCGTGTATGCGCAGTAAGCCTTGGTGCATCCGTCGCTGTCCGAGGAAGTGGGTGCGACGGCCCCGCCGGCGAGCAAATTGATAACTGCGCTCTTCCCTGAGCCTGTCTCTCCAAACAGGACGATATTGAGAGGCATAGCGTCCCTGGAAATGTGTAGTAAGGAACATGTGTCTCTGGAACTTGGTGGAAAATCACTTTGGATGTCGGCCGTGACAGCGTGCGAGCAGGGACGAGCACTAGGCAAGCGTATGAGCTGCATCGTCAAAGCCCCGGAAACTTAAAGATATTGATCAGTCGTCCGTGCATTGAAGGACTTCTGACACCGGGTCGGAAGTATTTCAATCCTTGCCTGCCTGGTGCTCATCGATCACGGTAGGATGATTTTCGCACGGCCAGGCTTGTAGGTAGGTTCGCCGCATCGAATCACACGCATACATCTATGTATGCTGTGTCACTTGACGTACTGACGCATATCTCTGAATGATGGAAAGGTGCGCGCTCATTACATAAGTATCCGGTGTCCCGAGTCCACTTTTCATCTTATCAGGCGCCGTGGCAATTATATAGTTCGAGTGAGGACGGACAACCCTTTGATTGCCCTTCATAACATTACTCCCAAGAGAATCCTCGGACGCTCCGTAGCACCTTTTCAACAGGAACTCCACAGCTGTCTACGCTGTCATCGAGTCTTTGTAGGGTAAGCGACGTGACACATCTGCTCTAGACAAAGGTGGCTG
>JBBPUG010000409.1:0-24210 GCA_038094535.1 Tubosaeta aff. alveolata
ACAGTGGACAACAGGCTCTATGTGCGCTTCATGTAAATACTGGTAAACAGATCAGCCACAATGCTGAATAAGCGTAAGGTAGGATCTCTGCAACTGCACAGAGTAATAAACAAGTCAGAATGAGCTGGGAAAAGTTGGATATAGGCATAATGAAGATGGGGAATTGAATGGTGACAACTAGGAAGCGAAATGAGAAGCAGTAAGCCATCAATGAACAATATGAGTGCGAAATCACCAAATATAACACGTTCTGCATACTTAAGCAGGACAGCAAAACCCTTTGCCTTATAAATGACCTCCAACCTCTTAATGTCATCACAATCTGAGATTCATCCACCCCTCCCTTCGTCGAACACTTCGCCAAGTCTTTTGCTAGATGTGCTGAATATGAAATGATGGACTTGTTCACTCGATATGACCAACACCCTCTTCATCTGGAGTCTTGTGACCTCACAACCTTCAACAGTCCATCCAATGGGTCCCAAATCTATCAAGCGGACATGTTGTTTGTTCTTCAGGACATGATCCCTTGTCATACTTATCCTTTCATTGATGATCTTCCTGTAAAATCTGTCACTGACCGTTATCAGAATCCAGATGGGTCCTGACAATCCGGGTATTCATCGCTTCATCTGGGAGCATCTTCTGGTTGTACATTGTATCCTTTCAACGTTTGCAAAACGTTGGTGTGACTGTCTCTGCCAAAAAGTTTGTTCTTGCTACACTGGATGCAACTATTGTCGGACACAAGCATATGTTCAAGGGTCATATCCCACACAAGAACAAGGTTCAAAAGATCCATGACTGGCCTGAGTGCCAAAACCTTACTCAAGTACATGGATTCCTAGGTGTGTATGGTGTCCTTTGCATTTTCAATCAAAATTTTGCAACAATTGCTCATCTATTGGTCAATCTGACATGGAAGGGCTCTTCTTTTGAGTGGGGTGAGGAGCAGCAGCTCATGTTTTTGTGTCTGAAGGACATTATCTGTCATTTTCCAGCTTTGTGTTGCTTGGATTATGAATCTGGACATAAGGTTATCCTTGCAGTTGATACTTTGATCATCACAGTTGGGTATATCTTATCACAGGAAGGAGATGATGGGAAACACTATCCCAACCACTTCGGTTCTATCAGTCTTAACAAGATTGAGAGTTGCTATTTTCAGGTGAAGCTTGAGCTGTATGAACTCTTCTGAGCACTTTGAGCAGTCTGTATTTTTGTATTTGGGATTGCTAACTTTACAGTTGAAATGGATGCCAAATATGTCAAGGGCATGATCAACAATCCAGATCTGCAACCAAATGCGACCATCAATCATTGGATCGTGGGTATCCTTTTGTGTTCATGTCCCTACTACCCATCATACCAGTGCAGATGGACTCTCACATCATCCTCCTTCCGATGACAATCCGGTTGATGATGACAATTTTGAGGATTGGATGACACATACTCCTTCACACACCTGCTCAATGATTGTGTCTGTTCCCTTTCAAACACTGCTCACCTTTTCAGACATCCACACTCCCCTCTCATTCTGTCTGTCTTCTTCAACACTGATTCAGATTTGGATTTCAATCCAGTCATCCCTTGTTCCCCAAAAGCACTCGCCAAAGAAGATCATCTAATCTGCATTCGCCAGTTTCTCAACACTTGTAACTGCTCACCTGATCTCAACAATGCCGACTTGACTTCCTTTGTTAACTCTGCCACCCATTTCTTTGTCCTCCATGGATCTCTGTACCATCACAAACCACATGTCCACCATCAGCTCATTCCACCTGTTGAACATCATTATGGACTCATTAAGGAGCTGCATGGTGACCTCAGACACAAGGGTGTCTTCTCAGTCTGGTCGCATTTGCTCATCCAGTTCTGGTGGCCCATATTGGTGGATGACATCAAGTGGTACATCTGGACCTGCATCAGCAACCTTGAGATTCTGCTAATGTCTCTAATTATCTAAAATCAGGTCTAAATGACCTAATTTTGCTATTGAACTAAGTGTCTAAACATCTAAACATCTAAATATGTCTAAATCCATCTAAATTAGATGGTTAGATGGTTAGATGATACCTAATAGCAAAATTAGGTCATTTAGACCTGATTTTAGATAATTAGAGACATTAGCAGAATCTCAAGGTTGCTGATGTGTCACAAGTGTCAAATTTGCCAAACCCAAAAACTCCACATCCCTCCAACTGTTCCACAAGGTCCACATCAACACCATGGTGATGCCTCATTCCAGAGGCTATAGCTTCATTGTCCAAGCTCATTGTGCCCTCATAGCGTATCTGGAGTGGTAGATGCTGTGTTCTGAGAATGTCTCCACCATTGCATCCTTTATCTTCAAGGAGATCCTCTGTTGTTGGGGCGCAGTCGCGCAGATTGTTACTGACAACGGTTCCCCATTTGTGCAGGTGTTGAATATCTTATCCACTCAGTATGGTATCTGGCACATCTGGATCTCCTCCTACAACTCGCAAGCTAATGGTGTGGTTGAACTGTTGAAATAACTGAATTATAATACTCCGGATTGTAGTCCGAAAGTACAGATGTCTGGAATAAGACAGTCCGAAGTTGTATAGTCCGGAACCAGATACTCCAGATAGCAGACTGACTTGGATTGACCTAGACTGACAGGATCAGTCATAGACATTCTGCATTACTCATGACTAATGAGTATGACTCATGCTATAAAGCGGATTGGTAAGCTGCTCAGTCAGCAGCATAGCCTTGAGCATAGCATCTGTTAGCATTGCAGTGTATTTGCAATAGGGCAGTGCAGAACAATAGGGAGGCAGTGTCAGCTGAGTATCAATTACATACAACCTGACACAGCCTAGTGCCTCATGGCACACAGTCTGGCATAGCCCAATGCCTCATGGTAGCCTTATGCCTCATGTTGCTGTGCTATATTAGGAAATTCCCATGTGTACCTGAAATGTATAAATATTTTCATGTATTTATAGTTACAATAAGCATTTATCTTCGCTTCTTTCATATTGTTCTATCACCCACTCTATCTAATCTCCAAAAAGATTACATTTATACCTTCACCAAGTACTCTGCAAGTCAAGTGAGTCTCTTCACTTGGCGATTATCCTTTCCCTGGTACTGTGCACCAGAGGACCATTTTAGGACTTGCCACCCTATCCCATTCCTTTAGGTTATGAGCTCTACCTAGATTGGTGGGCAAAATACTACTGTCTTTGATATAGTCAAGATGTCTACCCGATCTATGGTGCAAGCTGAGCTTGAGGCCTTAACTGAACAATTCACAACATCCCTGGGATGCACTACCACTATTGATCTACTAGTGGAACATTGTGCTATGCATGCAATCACTTATGCCAAGAATTCATACAGCTGGACCGATTCTAGCAACCCATTGATCTTGCATTCGATGTTTGGTGTAGTAGTGGCGAATCCTGTTCTCATGTTTGAGAAACAATGGAGCCACAATACTGACCAGCGGTTGTTCACAGTTCGCCAATCTGGTGATCCAATACAACCCGTTGAGATACACAAAACAAACATTGTAAGTAGATCTCCAGAATTTGTTTCTGGCTCTCCATTCCCATCTGTGGTGCCTGCCACAAACTCTGAGGATAACACCTCTTGGGAACCTCCAACTTTCACCAATCATAATGTTATATTTGGTGATTTCACACTCATATTGTTCATTGATGGCTTACTGCTTCTCATTTTGCTTCCTAGTTGTCACCATTTGATTCCCTATCTTTATTATGCCTATACCCAACTTTCCCTAGCTCATTCTAAGTTGTTCATTGCTCTGTGCAGTTGCAGAGCCCCTATCCTTATGCTTATTTAGCATTGTGGCTGATCTGTTTACCAGTATTTACTTGAAGCACACATAGAGCCTGTTGTCCACTGTGGTTCCCTCCTTGATTACTCACTATGGACATCAGGTCTGTACTTCCTTATTCCTCTGTTAATATACCTTGGTTACTCACTGTGGACATCAGTCCTAGCTCCCAGAAGCCCCTTGAGTCAACCCAACAAGTGGCTAGTTCGCTTCCTCAATCCTCAGCTCTTAACAGTCATCTGATATGTTCTGACTGGAGATATGGTTGTGGACATCCTCATAAAGCCACTCACATGAGAACAACATTGGAAATTTGTGTATGCAATGGGACTATGATTGTGCTTGAGTAGGAGTTTTAGAATGTAACTCCATGTAGTTCCAATGCTTCTGATGTTTTCAGAATTGCCATGCAGCCATTTCTGAAATTTCTGAAGCACCTTTGCTCTGAGACTGGAAACATCAGGTCTTTGATATATTCTCATACATAGCATTTTTGAACATTCTGGAGTGAGACTTTAGTTGTTCTCTTTATTGTAACTCTAGCTAATGTACTGTAGTGGGCATACTTGCCCTTACTATAGTCTTGACAACCAGTCTGTTAGCCAGTAAGCTAGCTGAACAACTGATTTGCTACACTCATGTATCCCAAACAAGATACTGCATGTTCTTTTGTACATTGAACCCCTCATGTTTGTTTTTCAACAGACTGAAGTTTAGCATCATAAGATCAGGACATTCTTGTGGCAAAAGCAAATAAGATTATTTGTCCAGTGATCTAGTCATCTTAGTGTAATAAATGAAAGCCCATTGCTTGCATAAAGTGAGAAACTGTAGCAGGTTTTGCCATGGATGGTGCCCTGGTGCTAGTATGCACAATTAACTATGAAGGAAGCATCAGTGCAAGTTGGCATCAATCCAACATGCCAGCAAGCTCAATCCTGTAATTGACATGGAGCTCCAAGCTAATTATGTAACATAATCATTAATATAATGTGACTGAACCTTTTGACCATTGACCACAATGCCTATCATTGGCACTGTTAACCCACTTTAGTTTCTTATGCTATAGTCCATTGCTTCAGGGCCCCTATAGCCCTACTTCATGTTATAGTCACTTTTCAAGGCCTTTGTATCAATTTTCATTGAGCCCAGTTCAAAATTTCACATTGTAGTCAGTTTCCTCAAGGCTACTGCAAACTTGCTCATGAAAGCTCTTTTTGCTACTATCTCCAAACTACATTGAACACACATCAATACCCCCATGTTGTAATTTATTGCCTCTAGAAGCCATCCTACAATAGTACTCCCACTTTTATAAACCACTGTTCTTCCCAAAGTATACCCCTGGCCTTTTCTTTTAGTTGATATCTCTGATGCCTCCTAGAATGTCAAGAGTTATTACCAATGGGGGTTTCTATAATGAGACCCCATGCCATATCATCTTGTGCAAAAATGGCAGTGTATTCACCTCCCTAGTTGATTCTTATAATGCACTGCCTGCTGAGAAAGACTTGATGCTTGATGCTGACACACTATCTGCACATCAGGCCTTTGCATTTCAACATAACCTCATGAAATACCCTCAGTTTGCATTCATGCCCAAAAACATTTGCTTCTTTGGCCCACTGCTTGGTCACATTGCCCAGTTCAACATTATTCAAAGGAGGGACAGATGATATGGCCTAAAGCATGATGTATTGGAATCTTGGGATTGGTTGGATACAACCCTAAGCACTGCCATCTCTGACCTATGCACCAATATGCTTTTGCTGTTGGTCATAGATGTGTACCCATATTCTCATGAGCATGGATACAAGGTGAGGTTCAAGATAAAGAGAGGTGCAGTGGTGGGTGTCTTGTCTTTTAGGGATACATATGTTATTATTCTAGGATTGTTTTCTTTGCTATACTCAAACAGTGCCAAAAGGCATTTTCAAACCATCCATGGTGTTACTACAACCATCTTCCAAAGTCTGTCTAGTATTCTTCACAATGTAGTTGGCTTGTCCAACATGTCATTCAAGATCTTATTGACATGAAGACAAGCCTCAGTAGCCATGTTGGATTT
Organism: Tubosaeta aff. alveolata; assembly: GCA_038094535.1. Taxonomy (NCBI): domain Eukaryota; kingdom Fungi; phylum Basidiomycota; class Agaricomycetes; order Boletales; family Boletaceae; genus Tubosaeta; species Tubosaeta aff. alveolata. The sequence goes on from JBBPUG010000409.1 coordinate 5,898, forward strand.
GTCTTACAATTTAGATGCTGTTTCTGGTTTAATCAGTTTCAGTTTGCTCTCTCCTGGGCCAGCATGTCTTATTGGTTCAACTGGGGTTGTGTCCACCCTTACCTTAGCCCTTCTCCACAACATAAAATCCCCTCTTGGGACCATTGCTATATCCCCAGCCACACACAATTAGGCATTCTTGTTACCTTCCTATCTGGAAAAGACTGGCACAGCGTTACTAGTGAACAATTTCTCACCTGGAAAGCCAACAAGTCCCAACAAGTACATGAAGAGGATGTTCCAGAGCTCTGTCATTGAAGCTCAAATCTATACCTGAGATGCTACTGGAATTTATCAAATGTTGGATCAAGAAGGAGTTCATAAAAAGGAGCATGGTGTCCTCCATTGAACTTAAGTGGTGGGCCAATAGACAAAAACATGCTAACAAAAATATGTGGATGAATAAGTCCAAGGTTTATCATTGGCCTAAGGTTGCTGACATACACTGTAGAATGTTAGTTGAGAAGAAACAAATTCCTCATGTTTGGGACAACACAGAGGACTACTGCAGAGATGAGACCAATAAACAGTGCAGGTGCAGTGCCATTTTGACAAGTGGGATATTTGTACAGAATTTGATACTCTGGAGGCTCCAACAGTTCAGCACCCTATAGATCCCAAGCATCCTACAGACCCTAACCCCCGTCATGACACCAATGGACCACCTTCTTTCTTACACACATCCAATGGCATTGCATTCCCCCCTTAAGTTCTTCTAATTGATCACAATATGCAAGGAATCATGCATGCTCACTTATCTGGCATTCATATTGATGGAATTTATACCCCTGATCTCAACTCTTTGTCACCTGTAACTATGGATTTGATGTCAAGCGCTTGGCTCAGATATTAGCCTTGGCCTTATATCTCCTCCTCCTGATCTCCTGTCTCTTGAAAATATTTTGGACATCTTGATGGAGAAGAATGCAGTTTCTTCACCTTTCTGCAAGCTTGCAACCTGCTGCTTTGTAACCTGTATCCAAAACAGACAGAAGGTTCCAATTAAGTATTGGGATCTACTTAATGGGGAGCTCTGTAAATGTGATTATGGCTTTTTCAAGTATTCATTTCTTGAGATTTATAACCTTGCCACAGACAAGACTGTGGAAGGCTATATGGTAATGCCCACATCATCCATTTACATCAAGCCTTGGGTTGTTTTTTTGGAGTCACCTATTGCAGTAGCACAGTGTATTTGAGAGCACTGGGGCCCTTCTTTAGATGATGTTATTTAGAAGACCTGTAAGTAAGGCTACTTCATACACATCTTCTGTCTCACCAAGAAAAACACCCTAGCTTTCCCATCATATCCAACTACTAGGTACCATCAAAGGGAGCAGAAGGCTGGTTTCTTGCCATCCCGTTTTGATTTCAATGCATACCAGCTCATGGTCAGAGCAGCCATATACTGTGGTGGTATATTATGATGAATTGCTGTAGCCCACACAACACTGGATGAGTTTGCACAATAGTTCAAGTTGGATGGCTAGGAGAGCATTTCCAGACACAATCTTGCTTGAAGATACAATCACTGATGAAGAGATCTAATTTCTTTGTGGATATTCTCATATTGACAATTGTGAGTATTTTTTGCATTTCATCACTTCTGTATTGCTGATAACTTTAAGCTGATGCAAAAAGTGCTCAGAAAGGCCAAACCAAGATTGTGTCTTTTTTTCCCCCTCCTAATACATGGGAACACTTTGGCATGCATACCCTCATATAGTCCAATTCTGTGGAGCAAAAGTTTCTATCAATTGTTGCTAAGCTTCAACCCTCTCCAGAGGATCAGATCCAAACAATCCAAGTGTGCCTCAGGAGGTCCTTGTAAAAAACAAGCAAGTGTGGAAGAGCCACATCAGGTTATGTGTGAGAGAAATAAGGTGCTTCATTGGGGCTGTAGAAAAGTGCTGTGCTGCATTTCTTTCCTGCTAATACATTAATTTAACTTCTTCATATCTTGAGAGGGTTAGCAAGCCTTGCATGCATTGTGAGGGGTGCTTTGGCTGAAAAGGCTACTGGGGCTAGCAAGCCCTCATAAGATGGGTGTATTTCCTTGCAAGGTGACAAAAGCCTTGTGAACCACAAAAGGAATATTAGAGCCTTTCAAGCTTGGCCTTTCAAGCTTATGACACTTTTGCTGATGGAGAACCAAGGATGAATCCATAATAATCCATACAAGAAGAGTACATATTGCAACATCCTTGCCAAAAAAAATTGTTTTTTACTCCACTGGTTGCTGCTATTGTGGTCAGACAGAAAGAGTCAAGTGATCAATGAGATTATGCACCTTTGACAATTTGCTGGAACCTCTACCAAGTAGTGCACTGAATAAGCAGTCAAAAAATCTCTGTTGCTGGTTGTGTTCAAGCTTGTTCTGTGCCTTCAAGATCAATGTATGCATCTCTTTTATGGCATTGCCCAACTTGACACTAAGCTGGCTCAAAATGTCCATCTGCCATGCATTGTACTTGGTGTTGACCCATGCCTGGACCTGCTCATAGTCCATGATGCACACACTGAAGCTGTGCTGTGTCTCTAAGATGTCAAACATCACACCTTCTTGATCTTGGTGAGCAGTTGTTGTCAGTGTGCAAGTGAGTATCTGAGCTGGCTGAAGATGTATTCAGCTTTGGGGTCCCAGAGTGATTGGAATTGGAGCCATTTAGCAACATAGTCTTTTAGTTACTCTTGAGTTTGATGAGAGCAAATGGTTAGCTGAGGGTGTTGTTGGAAAAGTGTGTTAGCTGTCTGGAAGCATGAGTCAGAAACTGATGGATCAAGTTAAAGCAGCTTACTCACAAGAGATGTGTAGGTTATTTTGGACATAAGGTTCCATTGCATCTGTAAACCAATCTCATATCTCAAGCTTTGAATACAGCACAATTAGCATATGACACCTGCCTATGATTAGCATTCAGTACAACTAACCCCCCGACAATGCCTATCAAGCCAATTATGGAGTTGTTTGATCTACATTGAACATCCATACTCTATTGGAGGGTCGAGAAAGATGACTTGGTTCTGTATCCAAATCTCAAGTATGATAGGTTTTACAGTTATCATGTTTGACACAAATTATCTCATCATCTACTTTTGGGAGAGCAACACTGTATTGAAATAAGTCAGAATTGGAAATAACATTAAAAGGGGATATACTGGGAACGGAGATCTTTGCTGTGTAAAAGACTATACCACAATCACAAGATGAATATGGAGAAAAGATGGGAGTGGATGACTATAGGCCCCCAACCATTTTGCATACATTGCTAGCATTTTAAGTTCAGGCACATTGGCCAGGTGACAAGACAAGAATAAGAAAATGTGGTTGTGGATTGGATGTGTTACAATTCTTTTCTTCTCTTTCTTCTACATTCGCTTCTCTCATCATCCTCTTTAGTTCTTCCACTTCTTGTTGACTATGTCAATTCTCTCTTGAGGCTATCAACACTTCCTTCGGGTGATAACTCCAACCTTTGTCTCTCAGGTTTACTTCTTCTTCTGAGTAGAGTCTTAGACTGCCATCTCATCTTCTCACCTTTCCTTTCCTGATGACTTCCTTGTGCAGTCATTTCTATTCCAAGATAGATGACTCAACTCCACAGTCTCTTCTCTTGTTCTGTCTTATCTTTGCTCTCTCATTGGATGATTAGCTCTGCAGCTGTCATATGCCGTTCCAACTCCTATCAACTCTGGTCAACTCCAGACCATCTCCAGTGCGATCTCCTCAGATATGCATCACCTGACTTCTGGACCATGTGACATCACCTCATTTAGTATAGTTTCGCTTATGTAACAAAACTGCGCACCACTCCAGTCATCTGTATACCCGGTGCACAGCTCCGGCTCTCGTTTACCTCTTCCTTCATCTTACTCAGTATTTTAGTCATTGAACGTTCCGTCTTATCAATCCGTAGTAATTCCTATGTAACTCCATAGTATAAATATTCTGTAGTGTACAGTGTTGTACTTTAGTCAGAATATCAACTAGAACACCTCCTGTGTTCCTAACTCCTTAACTCCTTAACTCCTTAACTCCTTAACTCCTCATCTCCTAACTCCTGAACTCCACTCCTAAGGGTCCTGAACCTACACAAGGGTGCGACACATAAGTCCTGCGCCAAGACCCACCCCTCTGCACCTCCATATCTCTGCATCTTCGACCCCCTGACCCCTAATCAGGAGCAAGGAGGACCGGTTCTGACAGCAGCTGTCTCTTTCACAATGGCAATGTTTCCCCACCTTCCATAGTATTCCATTCTCTCACAATTGGAATACTTATATACCAGATTGTGTGTACATTAGTTCTTCACTCTGAATCTATGATCTTCGTCATACTCATTCCTTGTCTTTGAGCAATTCTCAAGTCCTGTGTGCTCCCTCATCATCATCCTTCGTTCTCAGTCTTTGATTCACACTTAGCTTGCTAGAAGAGACACTATGGTACCTCTTCATGAGCATCCGCCTCTTTTGGGTTAAGTCAAACACTCTCTTGAGTATGCTTTGCATTACAAAAGATTCAGAGTAACCCTTCGCCCCTCCTATCTAGGAGTAGGGCCTACCCCTCACCATTTTGCACTTCAATTGTGCTCTTGATTGTACCCTAGGGCGATCATCAGGCGACTGTTCATTGTCATCACAGTTATCGACCCTAGGATCTAGCAGCCCTAGATCAGGAAGGATCCCTGGACCTTCAACCATTGTAAACCTATCATTCACCCCTTGTTTGAGACCATCATTTTTTTGTCACTGAGGCACCTTCTCTGCCTTTGACTCAGACCCAGAAGAAAAACCACAGGCTATAACACCCCCTGGTTCACTCATCCAAGTATCACCTAGTAACACACCTCCTCAGGTCCCTACATCACTAGTAGTGACAATTTCATTGCAACCCTTAACCCTAGCACCCCTACCACAGACTTCCATAGCAACCATGTCTGGAGCTGGAGCTACACCCACACCTCCCCCTCCTCCTCAGCCTGCAGCTGCGCCTGTCCCTGCAGTTGGTCCCCCTGCACCTCAAGCCAAGTTCAAGGCTGCCCTCTCCATCAATTTCTTTAGAGAACTGGCCAATGCCACACAATGGATAAAGGCGATGAAAGTGTACTTTACCATCAATGCCCACTTGTACAACACCAACAATGCTTGTATTCTGACCACCCTGAACAAGTTAAGTAAGGGTAGAGGTGTACCTTTCTCTGAGAAATGGTACGACATCTTAGCCAACACTACCATCACTACCAACCTGAAGACATTTGACATCTTTGAGAACAACTTTATCTCAACATTCTATCTTTTCAACCTTCACACCACTGCTTGTTAGGAACTCTCTGATCTAGAGCAGAAGAACTTTAAAACCACCAAGGATGAGGGTTTTCAGTAGCACATCACTGACTTCTTGAATCTGTCTGCTTGTGCACAGATTACCAATAAGTCTACCCTCATTGACCACCTTGCCTGAGGACTTAATCGTTGCATCACCACCATAATCCTATCCATGACCACTGTTCCAGAATGGATCACCAGAGCCAAGACATTCCATACCCAGATTGGACACATCAATGCCTTGAAGAAAGGAAGTTGTGCCTCCTCCCTTATCTCCTCAAAAGACCCAAATGCCATGGACATTGACACCATCCAAATCAAAAAGCTTACCCCTGTAGAATGTGCCAAATGTATCAAAGAAGGCTGTTGTTTCTGCTGTCACAAAAAAGGCCACAGCACCACCCAGTGTGAAGGCACTAAACCCTCATCCCCTCACCCCCAGAACATTAGATCCTCTGAAACTCCCACCACTCCTACCCCTGCCCTGCATTCTGCTCACTCATTGCCCAGTTTTGCTCTGCCCCAGTCCTCACCCTCCCAGACACATCTCAACTGTTCTCCATCATAACCAATGCTTCCCTGATTGCCACAGGAGCAGTACTCCTCCAAGCTGATGTCAACGGTGACCTCCATCCATGCGCCTACTTTTCAAAGACCTTCTCTCCTGCCAAACAAAACTATAATATCTATGACTGACAACTCCTGGCTATCATTCTCGCTCTTGAAGAATGGTGACAATATCTCCTTGGCACCTCACACCCTATCACAATTATCACTGATCACAAGAACCTTTCCTTTGTCAAAGACCCTCATAAACTTTCTCATTGTCAAGCATGATGGTCTCTCTTTCTCCTTGACTTCAACCTTGTTTGAAAAGTTACTCCTGGAACCCAGATGGGTCCAGCTGATGCTCTCTCTCAAAAGAACTCCATTGACACCTCCCTTGACAACACCAATGTAGCTATCCTCCTAGACTCTGTCATCATCAATGCTCTCGACACCAAACTCTTTGACTACAACTGTTCCTCATCATCTTCCAATCCACTAGTCCTTCATATGCTCAAAGCCATGGAAAAAGCAACACCTTTTCCCTCACTCTTTGTTATAAGATTGGTCGTTTGATAATGGCCATCTTTTTTACAAAGGTTGTTTATATGTTCCACCTTCATCCCAATCCACACTTCTCCACAGTATTCACTCCTCTCCTACCACTGGCCATGCTGGTCAATTTCACATGAGGGCAATCCTAGAACAAGACTTTTGGTGACCTAGACCTAGTACTTTCATCAAGAACTTTGTGGCTGGCTGTGCCATTTGTCAACAATCCAAGGTCAATACTCACCCTACTGTCACTCCTCTAAACCCAATTCCAACCTTGTCATCTCTGCCATTTTGACAGATCTCTGTTGATCTTATCACTTGCCTCCTATTGACCTCTGTTTTCAGCTCTATTATGGTCATGGTTGACCATGGCCTTATGAAGAGGGTAATTTTCATCCCTTGTAACAAAACCATTGATGCAGCAGGAGTAGCTAAACTTTTCTTCGACAATGTGTTCAAACACTTTGGTCATTACAATTTCATCATCTTGGATTGTGGCCCACAATTTGCCTCTGCATTTGCCCTGGAACTCACTTGTCTCCTCCAATACAACATTCAACTCTCCACTACATATCACCCCCAGACTGATAGCCAAACTGAAAGAACTAACCAAGAACTTCAGACTTATCTTCATGTCTTCTGTGCCAACAACCCCCACTTCTGGTTGGAATTCCTCACTACTGTTGAATTCCATCACAACTCCATCCCCCATAGCTCCACTAAGTCATCTCTGTTCTTCCTCCTCCTTGGATATGAACCCTGATTATTCCCTGCCCTAGAAAAAACTTTTATTCCTGCACTGCCTGACAGATTGACTGCCCTGTCCAAGACACAAGAAGAAGCCCTTGCTGCCCATGACTCCGCTCGCTTGGTGATGACTTGCTGCTCCGCATGCTCATTCTCCTCCTGGAAAGTTGGTGATAAGGCATGGCTGGAAGCCACCAACCTTCAGATCTCTTACCCCTCCAGAAAACTTGCTTCCAAATGCCATGGACCCTTCAAAATCTCTCAAGTCATCTCCTCTCTTATCTATCATCTCAAATTACCTTCTTCCTGGAAAATCCATGACACATTCCATGCTTCCCTCCTATCACCATTTAGACAGACTGAAGCACATGGTCCCTCCTTTCCTGAACTGCCCTTGAAGTAATAGATGATGAAGAGATATTCAAAATGGAGGCTATCCTGTCTCACAAAGGCTGCTCTGGTAACTATCAGTATCTGACCACACGGAAAGAATACTCCCAGTCCAAAGCAACATGGGAACCCAAAGAAAATCTCTGTCATGCTCCCAAGATCCTTTCTCCTTATAAATGTTCTCAGTCTTTGAAGTAATAGCTGAATCCCTTGAGCAGTGTTGTACCTCTTTGTGAGTGTCCTCCTCAACAGTCAAGCTACTGTATGTTCTTTCCTCTCACCGTTTTACACCCATTCTTCTTTACTCTTTGATCCTGTCTTGCTTTCACCACTGTCTTATTTCTTCTCATTCTTTTCCCTTCACTTTACTGGTCTTGTGATTACTCTCCTTCTGAACAAACTCGATCTCCTTTACACGCATAACTTCTCTTTTCTTTTTCATTATGAATTTTGCAGAAACCTCCTTGATTGCTGCCACCTCTGGTTGGGACACCACTGACTTTCCTAACAGTGTTGTCTCTATAGATGAACCTCTTACTACTCATTGGCTCTCCTCCCCTCCTGCTGGCTATGATGACATCCTATTTTGCCTTCTGGCTGATCCATCTGTCACTCATGCTCTAGATTATTACATGGACATCAATTCTCTCCTATCCGCTATATGCCAGCTCCTTCATCACTTTCAACTTCTGTCGATTGCTCAACCATCTGGCTAGAGACAAACCTCTACTATTGACACTCAGTGTCTAGACCGGGCCAATATTAACATCCTTGTTATCTTAGTCCACCATTTTAACCTCAGAGAATTCCTTAAGGACATCGATCAATACCTAGAGCAACTATCCCAGTCATTATAATCCTTTACCCATTGTTGCCCTATTCTACCTCATTGTAAGAAACCCAAGCATTGTCGCACCTTTCTTCCCTCTTATTGGTGTTCTCCTTCTCTCATGGATCATGGGGACAGTCTTTTTATCCCCAAGGCCTTTGAGAACAACACTAGGTCACCTCTTGCCATGGATCTTTAGTCTTCATAGGCACTTTGACAGTACAAAGGGGGTAATGTTACAATTCTTTTCTTCTCTTTCTTCTACATTCACTTCTCTTATCATCTTCTTTAGTTCTTCCACTTCTCATTGACTATGTCAATTCTCTCTTGAGGCTATCAACACTTCCTTTGGATGATAACTTCAACCTTTGTCTTTCAGGTTTACTTCTTCTCCTGAGTAGCATCTTAGACTACCATCTCATCTTCTCACCTTTTCTTTTCTGATGACTTCCTTGTGCAGTCATTTCTATTTCAAGGTAGATGACTCAACTTTGCAGTCTCTTCTTTTGTTCTGTCTTATCTTTGCTTTCTCATTGGACAATTAGCTTTGTAGCTGTCTTTCTCATGATGGTGATGTTTCCCCACCTTCCATAGTATTTCATAGTGTTCCATTCTCTCACAATTGGAACACTTATATATCAGATTGTGTGTACATTAGTTCTCCACTCTAAATCTATGATCTTCATCATACTTATTCCTTGTCTTTGGGCAATTCTCAAGTCCTGTATGCTCCCTTATCATCGTCCTTTGTCCTCAATCTTTGGTTCACACTTAGCCAGCTTGGAGAGACACTATGGTATGTACCTCTTCATGAGCATCCGCCTCTCCTGAGTTAAGTCAAATGCTCTTTTGAGTACACTTAGCATTATAGGATGTGTTGTCCAGATCATAAAGGTGATTATAAAAAAAACTAGATCTGTACACACAATAAGGATGAGTGCCATCCAAAATCTGTGTGCAACAAGCACATATAGCTAGGTTTCCAGAATCAGATTGATATATAAAGTCTTGATAGAGCACAGACAGCTGTAACATTCACCAGGGGCACATTTCAGCATTGAAATCATGATTGTTGTCTATAAGCCACTTTAATTCTCTAGATGAACTAGGCTGAATAATAATGATAGGTTGCTACTTATTTAGAAAATAGCAGGCTTCACAGGAGTATTCAAACCAATCAAAGGTGTCAATAATGGCATATAATACTGAACACTTCATGTAAGGGAATGGAGGCAGATTGTACTTGGGCATGGAGGTGAATGTAAAAAAATGTAGATGATGGAATTTTGACCAGAGTATCATCAGATCTACCAGAGAATGATGATTCAGAGAACTCATCATCAGCCATGTTAGTAAACCTATATGATATCAATGTCATAGGTAGATAAAAAGTGAAATAGAGTTGACCTCTGAATGCATGTTAAAAGAACAATGTAAAGATTTAATGAGGACAACAGAGACAATAGCACTGACCAAGTCATGATTGAATCAAAATACAGATAAATACAGATATGCAAGGAATACAATAACCAGGAACAACAAAGACATCATCCCTATGTCTATGGCACATTCATTGTGTCAATAGATCATAAATGAGTGAGTTGAAAAGGTGAAAATGGTAAAAATTGAGTGTCATAACGGCTACACACTCTCATGGCAAACTCTTCTGTGCCAACAACATTGGCAGGATCCCTCCATAGTGCTTGAAGGCTATTGTGTAACCACTAATAACATGTCTGAAAACAACTGGTGAGATGGATGGAGATCTTGGCAAGGCATTCTTCGAACCAGCCCTCATTCTCACCTGTCCATCTCCCAATCCAGCAGTTGCTTCCATAAAAGACTTCTTCAGTGAGCCATAGTGATGATCTATTTGTGCAAGTACCAATAAGCACAGCAATCTCTTTCTTGAACACCTTGTTGTCATATAAACCCAACTCAATATGGGAAGCTGCTATCATTGGACTATTCAATGTACCAACCACAAGATCTGGACAACAGAGGGTTTTGGAATAATGTAATGCCAATTGCCAAAAGAGCCCACCATACATGAGAAAGTGAAGTGCATTGGGCTAAGACAAGACAATGGCAACATTACTTGTATAGGTAGTGTGATCTGGTGATTGATGGTTGAGTAAGGGCAAGCATGGCAAAAAGATTAAAGCAGTAGATGGAGGAGATGGGGTGAGAATGTGAAACATGAGACTGCCTGCAAGAAATGAGTTTAGGATAAGAGTCAAAGACTCAGTGGGATGTTGAAGAGCCCATAGTCTAAGATAGCACTTGGAACAGGTAGGGGTGCTAAGAATAGCACCAGGAGAAATGGTATATGGGCTGGTGATGGAGAGAGGTGGGGGGAGTATAAGATAATTATCTGGAAATTGCTGTTGAATCCATATAAGCACTAAGGTCATCTATAGCAAAGTTAGTGGAGATGGTGTAAAGAATAAATAACGACATATGGAAAGGGTCCAAGGATGAAAATGATGGGGAATTAGAATGACAAAGTGGTTGAGAGTGAGACACAATGATGGCAGGAGGCAGCATACAAGTATGAGAAGGGAGCAAAGGTAAACCAATGGGTAGTGGAGACATAGTGATAGCAGGAGGTGACATACAGGCATGCAGAGGGCTAGGCAGAGGATATGGAGTATGTGCCCAAAACAGCAATGGCAAAGGAGAAAGGGGGCTAGGGTTATAATGAGGAGACCCAAGCAGTAAAGGAGGAGGAGGAGATGGAGAGTCTCAGGAATGGCCCTGTCACTGCCAACAATGATCAGGCAAATGTGAATGACAAGAGTTAATATGCTGATCAATATATCAGTACAAGACTTGAAAGGGGGAGAGAGAGAGACATATATGGTGGCAAGGAGGAGGGCCATGTGATTGAGCATCAAAGCCCTAATGCAGAGATGACAGTGGATGAAGAGCTTTAGGGACAGGAGATGGTATCCTTGACATCCAATCAGATTTGCCCTCTGTGTAGGTAAAAAGGGTGATGACCAAGCCAGGTGGCTGGAATGACACCCACCCATTTTCTGACCCCCTGTGCACAAAAATGAAATCATCCAGAGGATCAATGTCAGTAAAGCCTTTGGTGTTAGAATAATCAGAGTCAACATGCAGAATCTCAACTATACCAGCAGGGCCATTATAGAATCCCAGTGTACTGCCAATCCTTGCCAGTGCCTGCTTAGAGACCTGCTTGTATTTGTCCCTGTATCTAAGAAAGCAGCATTTCTTAACCTTTTGAGTAGGTATATATGGATTGGTTTGATAGGATGCTCATTGTGTGTTATGTACCTTGGTTTTCATAACTCTATGCTCTGCCATATTGTTGCAAAACCTTTGCTCACTTTCAGCATCCCTATCTGTTACATTAAGGAGTTTAGGAGAAAAAGGAAAGGGATAATTGTGATAGAAAATGTAATAGACAGGGATGTGGTGCTCAATATAAATAGAGAGTCATTTGAGAGTGTATTAGCCAGATCAAGCATGAAGCCACAAAAGTGATGCCTGCACCAAGGTAACATACTGTCCAGAGCAGCAGATGGATAATGTGATGATCAAAAGGCATATAGAGCAATGATCTCCATGCATTCAGAACTGCATTGATCAATGGCACATAAAACACTTTCTGAGTCTGTCTGCTTGACAAGCATATTGTGTGTGGGAGGTTGTGGAAGAACATAACCAGACTTGGTGAGCAAAGAAAAAGACAGATGATATTGTAACAAAGTTTGGAAAGAAGATACAGGGATACACCAATGCCTTTAGCATACTCTTCCATGACCTAGTATGGCTCAGTAGGTCAGCATCTGGTAGGATATGTCCTGGAACCATTGCCAGTTTATCCATTGGTAATGGTCAGGGATATCCTAAATGACATTTGGGGTATACAAACACCAAGGACAAATAGGATTGGCGTAGTTAGGCTTATCATACCACATCTTTTTACCCTCAGTTGTGTCTGTGTTGAGACTTTGGCAGGGATAAAAACCATCAAGGGAGACAATGATATGTTCAGCAGAAGGATACTTGAAAAAGATAGGAGATAAGCAGTGTTGAGCACATAGTTGTTTGAAGTTATGAAGGGGAAACCATGATGATTCACAACAATGACAAGTTGCAATAAGGACAAGAACAAAACTATGGATATCAAAAATCAGATTATGAAACAACTGATCACATTACTAACCACATTACTGACCACACTCGTCAAAATGAGGGTACTGGAGATTGATGGTAGTTTGTAAATTATGCCACATAATGAACACATTGTTTGAGAGTTCATCCCTAGCACCATGTAAATCTAATGGACTAGGAGTGAAATAATGACATACAGGTACTTATTCAACAGATTTTGGCAGTGAGGCATCAGGGCTTGAATAGAGCACATGAAATGGCCAAAATCTTCTTTGAGCTTCAAAAGTGCAGTATAAAAAGAGGTCAAATCTTTTTTATGCAGTCATAGAAATCACTTGGCAAGGAGATCTCTGCAAGATCTGGAAATGAAAGGGGTAGTAGCACAGTGAGCAGAGACTAGATCTGATGTAGGTGGTGACAGAGTGAAATGTTCAAGGATGGAAGTTGCCTTGTAGATGGGAAGTTGAGAAGGAAGGTCATGCTAATATGAGAGAACATAAGATGGTAAAAGAGTGATTGCATGAGCTTGGAAAAATCATGAAGTGAGGAGCTCATCTTAACAAAGTGAACAACAATAGCACAAAGTGAGGGTAGATTGCAAGTTCAAGGTCAAATAAAAGACTAAGATTGTTGCTGCCATATGTTTATAATGCAAAGTAGCAGTGGACACAGTGAACACACCAAAGTATTGCAATATGTTGCCCATCTCAATACTGACAAACTGTGGAGCCTATGATGCCTATAGCATACTGTACAACATCTGTAATACAATATCATTAGCTTAATTTTTTTTGGGCTCACTGTACCAATTTTATACAAATCAAATCATATTAAATCTGTAGCTACTACATGGCATCATATGTAAATGCAAGCCCTTGCCCTCCATACACCCATCATGGTTTGAGTGCTTCTGCACTCTTGGCTTCATTGCTAGGGCCATGGTGGTGGGCACACTGCATCACTCTCATTATTGTTGTGGCAGGGTAGGCAGCCTGCTGCTCTGTCTTGTGCTGGTGGGTGCTGCACCCCATCTTCATTGTTGCCATTAAGTTGGATGCACTGTCGTGCCATGTCCCCTTTGCTACCATCAGCATTGGGATGGCAGATGTCATTGCATGCCCTTGTCATCATGGGTGCACAGGTGGGGTGGTAGTGGTAGCTGTGCCGTTGCATACACCCTTGCTTTTGTCACTGTCAGCATTTGGGTGGTGGGTGCACCATTGTGCACCCTCACCCATGCTATCATCATCATGGACATGGAGGTGGTGGTGGTGGTGATTGTGCCATCACTTGTGTGCCCTTATTTATGATATTGTCACCATGGGCATGCAGGTAGGGTGGTGGTGATGGTGACCACACCATTGCATGTTCTCACCCATACCATTGTCATTATAGGCATGTAGATAGGGTGGTGTTGGTGGTGACCATGCCATTGTACTACCTCACCTGTGCTGTTGATGGTACTGTGGTGGTTGGGTGTGCAATTGCATGTCCTTGCCTATGCCACTATTATGATGGGCATGTGGATGGGGTGGTGTTGATGGCAACCATGCTGTTGTGCCACCTCGCCCATGCCGTTGTTGTCATAGGTGTATGGATGGGGTGGTGGTGATGCTGATCATGCTGTTGTGCTGCCTTGCCCATGCTGTCGTTGGTATTGTGGTGGTGGATGCACTGTTGCACACCTTTGCCCATGCTGTTGTCATCATCGGCATGTGGTACCAGTGGTAGTGGGAGTGCCATTGTCACCATCAGCATAGTAGTGATGGGTGCACTGTTGCATACTGTTGTTGTTGCTGGCATGTGGTGGTGGTAGTTGGCACACCATTGTTATCAGTGCAATGGTGGTGGGTGTGCCATTGGATAGGGTACCACACCATGTTGTCATCAGTGCAGTGATGGTGAGTGCACTATTGCTTACCCTTGTCCTTACTATCATTGTCTTAGGTCATGGGCACATGGTGATGGCAGTAGGTGTACAGTGTAAAGTAGATAAATGGGTAGGTGGTACTACTGTCATGTCCAGGGAGACCCTGTTGTAGGCAGAGGGGATTGGTAGAAAAAGGGTGGTGCAAGCTAGGCTCATCCCAAGGGGTTCATATGTAGGAACTGTATTGAGAAGGGGTAAAGAGGGGGTAATCCAATGTGAAAACTGGATTGAAATGAACATAAAATGATGAGTCTGGTCTAACAGAAACCAGATAGATGAAGGCAGAGAGTATGAATGACAATGACAATAAGAGGAGAACAGACAACAAACAAAACCAAAAGAGAGAGAGAGAGATATTGCAATCACACAGTACAAGGCTTTATAGTCCAGGTATTTCCTAGGACTTTCGAAGCAGGAAGATTAAAGAAAGAATACCTATAGGTATCTACAGCCACAAATCCCAAGATGACCCACCAGATTCATACAGTGACACATCACAGACAAGCCAAATTGGCTCATCTTTCCTAGGGTCAATAGGCCTTAGGATTGGATATTTATAGGCCATATCTTTTATGGTCTGGAAGCATTGGTCATGGAGTTCCCTTCATTTGAATGGGTGACCATTCGACCCGTTGCTCATGGGAATCACAAAAATACTCACAAATTGCTCTTCCCTCCTTCCTTGTACTGAGGAAGTAGTGTCTCACACTAATGCACCCATGTTCAAGATGAAGATGGTGGCTCAACAGACCACCATTCAATTAGTAGCCTCTTAGCCTGTATGCTGCAACTGTTACAAGCTCCTAAGTCTGATAACCAGTCTTATACATCTCTTAATAGAACTATATGAAAGCAAGTCATTGTGCTTACAAAATCCAACAAATGAAAATATATATTCTATGTCAAAATGGTTCTAGAAACAATTAAGAAATGGAGTAAGATCCTCTTGGGGTCTTTGTCTTCAGTTCTAAATAACATTTTGCCAAACAATCATAGGTACTATTCCCCAGCACTCAAACATAATAATATCCTATCATTTATTAGATATATCCATTGTAGGAGCTTTTGGCTCTCTACATTTGTAGGGGATATTCTACAGGTACTTTAGGTATTGTTCATCTGTTACTCAAGACTTCCTTCATGTTCTGTGTTTATCCATGTTGGTCCAGGTCAAGTCTAGTTCAGACTATGGGATCTGGTTAGTTCATACAATCTGCCTGATGGGTATTTATGTTCAACACTATTAATCTTTCCCTTTTTGTTTGTTATTGTTTCTAAACTTCTTAAAGCTTGCTTTTTCTACCACTTTTATTTTCTTGTGCTTTGATTCTAGTAGATTGTCTTGCAATTTGTGGCTATAGATACATGTTCTTCCTTTGAAAGTCCTGGGAAATGCCCAGATTATAAAGACTTGTACTGTGTGATTTAAATACATCTCCCTCTTACTCTTAACTTGTCTCTGGTCTGTTCTCCTCTTGTCATTGTTGTCATTCATACTCTTTGTTCACATCTATCTGGTTTCCATTGGATGAGACTTATTTTATTCTTGTTGTTTCAATTCAGTTTACTCCAATTACTTTCTCTTCACACCAGGTGTCATCTACTGTAGCTACACCTTCTCCACAATAATACCTTCTTCATACCCCTTGGAATGAGACAAAAGCATAGATTCTCCTGGCTCACCTTACTCTTGATAAGCCTCTAGCTCTCTTGTGATTCATGGGTTGACTTATCTATCTTGTGATTGGTTTTAGTTCTCTCTAACATTCCAATTATCCTTTCAAAGGGAAACATCTACTATTCATGCATTGATCTGTATCCAAAGCCAATTAAATGAGTGTGAACCCACATATTGTCAATTATACCTTGATAAGAATTCCTGAATGTGCAGTGCCACATGGGGGTTTGGTTCCCAGGAAATACCAGGGAAAATGGCCTTAACACTGTACAGGTCATGTACTTCAGATACTGGTGTGCACAATGGACAGATATGACATAGGAGGTCACCCAACTGATTATGATAGCTAGGAGCATAGTGCTATGTACCAAGTTGTTCTTTCACTCACTGGAAGTGAAGTTCATGCCCCACAACTTGTAGAGGATTACTAGTAAATTCAACTTGATACAAGATCAATACAAGATTGCCACTGCTCTGCTTTCAGCTTCCCATGTTCAGCCTCTCTAAGGTTGGTTCATGGCCCCCAATAACATGAAGGTCTTGATATTCTTGTAAAGCAAAACTGAATCATATTGATATCTTCATTTGTGAGTATTTCACACATTTCCAGCTTATTTCTTAAAATGTACCCACCATTAATATCTTTTTTTTATCAGTTTCTGTGAAAAGTCTAGCACACTGAGTGCATTGTGTTCTTCAAGCAGCATCCACAGGATAAGTATCTGCAAATCTCTGGTTTGTGATGCTAAACCTATTTTAAGCATATTTCTTGCATTCTCTAGTTCTTTGGTGTCAACAACTTGCTCTGGCCTTCATTGGGTTATACATAATTGGTTGTCAATGATGATAAGGTCCCTGAAGTGAAATTGCACTACTCCAAGGAAACAGTTGTGCATTCCATTAGTGATGAGAAAGTTAAATGGATCCCAGTATGGGAGGTGAAGTAGTTTACATCACACACCTGTCTGAGTGAAGATTTTCTCCATTTCCTTCTTACTCTCCACATTTCTTCATTGTGATGACATCACAATGCTCTTTGTATATGCACTGCCTCTAGCTATGATGGTCAAACTTTCCCTTATCTGATTTTTGTGACCAGCATAGATTACAAAGGTACCAGGATATAGGGGCCACAAAGTCACTGATCTGCACACCTGCCACCACTATGCTAACAACACAGGTGGTGGTGTGGGATGATATATCTATGCCACCACTGGATTTCCACAACAATGATAAGATACACAATGGCACACCCACCACTGCAGCAACAATAATGAGGATGTAGAAGTGAAGTGACAACCTACCAAGGGGTGCATGACAGCATGCCAGCAGTCAGTGCACACCATGCTCACCACTGCTGTGATGAAGATGGCAGCAGCAAGGACAACAAGGTAGCACAACCATACTCCCATCACCAACCACACACTGATACCACCACTATCATGAAAATAGCAGTGACAAGGGCAATGTGGCAGTATGGCTGCACACCCACTACCCATAACAAAGTGGCAAGGGGGGACATCTCTGCACCCCCCATGGCAATAATAGAAGAGCAGCTACAACACCCCTACAACAACAACAGTGAGGGCAGGTAGTAACCCACTACCACACTATGGCATGTGATGGTGGTGAGGGTAAGGGCAAGGGCAAGAGGAGTAATCACACATGTATTAGATTAGTTACAATAAATTTTGACTTTAATTGCTTAAAAACTCAAGATGAATTGGGAGTAGAAAACAAAGAGTGTATTATATATGATCATATTTGACACTCTATACATGTTGTATAGTACTATACAGGTTACTAATCCTGCATAGCAGCCATTTCTTGTTATATTTGGTGATTTCACACTCATATTGTACATTGATGGCTCACTGCTTCTCATTTTGCTTCCTAGTTATCACCATTCGATTCCCCATCTTCATTATGGCAATATCCAACTTTCCCCAGCTTATTCTGAGTTGTTCATCGCTCTGTGCAGTTGCAGAGCTCCTATCTTATGCTTATTCAGCATTGTGGCTGATCTGTTTACCAGTATTTACATGAAGTGCACATAGAGCCTGTTGTCCACTGTGGTTCCCTCCTTGGTTACTCACTGTGGACATCAGGTCTGTACTTCCTTATTCCT
>JBBPUG010000410.1:0-24185 GCA_038094535.1 Tubosaeta aff. alveolata
GTGGGGGTGAGGCAGAGGACGAGGGCCACCTATCAGACAGCTCAGGGGAGTGGGTGCATGCATTGAGGGCAAAACGTGCACCGAAGCTCGAGTTCTGGTGAAAGGGATTCAGTAGGACGAAACTGATGCACCAATGAGACTGGAAAAATATAAGATTGTGTACAGTGTCAGACAATCCTGAATTATTCATAATAACTGTGTTCGACATTTGCGAGAGATATTGCCATCCCGCACGACCAGAATCCTGATTAGCCCTAATCAGCTTGCTCCCAACACCCGTAATCCCACACCCAGTTGATCAGCCCTAACGCCTTTGAAATCCACTAGTCGACACTCACATACCCCACAGCTCGAGTGACAGCATATGGAGATGTCTCATCGTCAGCAAACATTGCAAATATGGAGGTCGCTAGTATGTTGATAAACCGCTGGTCATCGCAACTGTGGGGTGTCGGACCCTTCTTCATTTACTTTACCCCTAGTAGCAGACGGTTGTCAGCACGAAATAATAGGAAGCATGAGCCTACCAGGGTGGACAAGAAAAACTCGCGGCACAGGCTCAAGGATTCCAAATTGTTAAAAATAACCCAATAGCATTCTATTCGAGTCTAGACTGTTAGTCACGTTAGGAATCGTCGTTATGCTGACACAATATTAGAGAATCCGGTAGATTCAGTGGATTGGCTTACCCAACGAATATCATGTCCGCGACAGAGTCTGTGACCAACCTTTCAGCTAATCACTGAGCGAACGCAACGTTCAGGCGATCAATCAAGTTTGAGGAACTTCTGCGCGTCTTGTCAACTAGTGTCACGGGCCCGTGCAAATATCAGTAGCAGCATACAAAGGCAGAATATTATATCCTTGCCGAGGGCAATGTTGAGCAACAAGTAAACACGGATAGTCACATGTCTCGCATCCTCGAAGGACGTCCGTGCTGAATCCATGCACATCATACCTGAATACTCTTCCCCGACGTGTACACTCTCCCAGCGTTCATTTCGATCGAACGGCGAGCAGCAAATGGGGTGGTCAAAAGCCGGCAACAGACCCTGCATGGTCGAACCTATACCCACACGACAGGCATCGATACGGCCAGTAGCCCGTATCAGCAGATCAATCCGACTGAAAACATCCATGCACACATACCGCACCATCAAACAGCCTCGCATCCGACACTCGTACACCATTCGCCGTTAGCATCATAAACTGACCCACCCCCGGATCACAGCGAAATATCCGCCTCACGCCCGACCAGGCACACCGCCAGCTAGGCTAAGCACCCGGCCATATAGGTCTGACCCGTGGATCGCGACGCCGGACGTTCCAACGCCGTTCAGGGTCCTCATGGTGTGCCTCACACCGGCCATCGTGCTCTCCAGGCTCATGATGCGAAACACGACGTTGGGGCTGCTTGGACCAGCAGCAGCTTAAACAGAAGGTGACGTACCCATCAGATGCCACCGCGAGGTGGTGGTCATGTCCGGCGGAGAGACGCCGTTGACAAGGATCGCTCTGAAGCTGTAGTTTGTCGAGGACTAGCGCGAGGGTGATTCGGAAGTTGACGGATAGATTGGATGGAAATAGAAATTGCGTAACCGTCCTAAAGAATCGTGTGCAGAGGGATAAACTAAGAGGTTTACAAAAGGGCCCCCTTGAAACCAGCATCGGAGAGAGACATGTTAAGAAACCAACAACTGCTTCGACACCAAAATCCGATGTGCCAACCGAGTCAAGTTGGCATCCGCGACAATGACCTCGGGCGCATACTCCACATTGAACGCTTGCTCGATCGCAGTGCAGATACGTTTCGCCTGTCGTTCAGACCAAAAGCTAAAGTCATCCGGATCCCGTGTGTCGTCCGCATCTACGCTCGCATCGCACGTGCCACCGCAAGACATGGGAATCAAACGTGGATCATCGTCCAAGCACAGAGGAATGATGTCGACCAAACATTCCCTAATAGACACGAAATCGAGAGAAATGGGCTTGTTGACTTCATTCGAGAGTAGTTAGCATTCCATGGTAGTGGCGACCAACTGTTATGACTTGCCATAGACTTCCAGAGGACCATCAATCCCGAGGACATTGTGCTTGCCATCATGATGATACCGGACCTATACTCAGAAGAAGCATTTGATCGATCGTGGTAACCAAACGAGAAACCTACCTCATAACGCCCAACCGTCCAAGGGAAGGTCGGGCCCTGGAAAACAACGATGCCGGTTTGCGCCCCCGTACTCCTCGGTGTCACATGGGCATTTTCAACAGGAACATCACCATCCCATTCTTCGTCATGAACAGGAACCCACATTCCAAATGAAGATATTTTTGTAATTAATGTCGACTTGTTCGCACCAACCTAATCAACGCGCTCATCAATCCATCAGGTATGAAAAAAAAAAAGCCACACCCTGTAAATACCAATCCAATCACGGCGAGAGTGGCGTTGAGGCGCTTCCCACTGGACATGAATAGGCTCGCCAAGGCGGAACCGCATATTACCGGCTTTACTGGGAGAAATGGAGACCTTATACTTGGTAGTGTCATAAGATGACAAGTCATTTGCGACGCGCCTAGCAGAGCAAACCGAGTTCTGACGTGACCAAGGGGAGGAGCGCCCATAATGAAAGCTCACGTTATGACCAAACGTTCACGCGATTGTTGCAACAGCACCTTGGTCTCTTGTACGACTTCTGATATCTTTGGTTTGGCTATACAATTTTCCTGATTAAATGCAACCGAGCAAAGACCGTCGACTCACACTTGGCCAAAAACTCTTCTACAACGTCGGCGGTCTCCTCGAATACCTTTTCAAATGTCCCTTTTACCTCCTTGGCAACTCTCCTGATCTTGGGTGCATGACGGCCGGCGCGGGACTCTAACAGCTGCGCATTCCTGGACGCGACGGTTTTGATCACCTTGACGAAGCCCGCCTCCTTGCGCAGACTATCGCCGTATAACTTCCGCATGTGGGGTCTATCCCCGGTGAGCATGCGACACAACAACGACGGCATCGGGACTTACGTCTCCACGTTATGCAAGAACCACCAATGTGCGAAAAATCTGAGAACTGCGAGGAGACCCACGAGTTTGCTTCCGCTGATAAGCGCGAGTCCGAGGAAAGATGCGCCACTCATAAGTTCAGGGTTGTCGAGATAGCTATCGCCGTCTCGGGTTTAACAGCGGTGCGGACGCAAGGAGGAGAAATTACCCACCGAAAGATGCCAGTATATTCCAAATGGGCAGGAAAGTCTTCCGCAAAGAAGTCGCCATAGAACCATCCTAGGACGGATCGGGTAAGCATTCCCTTCGAGTGCGATTGTAATACGGACCGAAAACGCCCAAAACTTCATACGACTCCATCGCCGCCCATACATGAAGGCCGATCAATAACTGGGAGGAATGATTAGGAAATAATATCAAGAGTGAAATGGCATAACGTACTGCACCCAGGGTGTGACATAACAAATCATCGCCCTCTGTCCACGATTGTGGTAATTTATAGGTTTTCCATGCGAGACCAACAAGAGAGACTGAGAAGTTTGTCAGCAAGCAAACACCATGCTGGTGAGAAAAAATGGATACAATAAGTCATGCACAAGCTCATGTTATACAGCGACTTCCAATTCGTAAACGCTTCCTGCACCGCGCAATCGCCGTTATCGCTGACCGGATAGACGTAGTTCTTGAGAAAGTGGCGAACGAGGAACTTGGACCGGCTTTGCGCCCGCAGAAGAATGCCCAAGCCAACGCTGTGAAAGATGGTCCAAGCGGACGCATGTGCAAAATGCAAGGCCAACGTCGCGCGATGCGGCATGATCGGAAGACAGGAAGCAACTGATATGTAGAATATCAGGAGCACCAACATGGCATCAGAAGACCTGACGCACAAAGAATTCGGTTGAGCGAATTCTTTACCCAGTTCTTGGACAAAGGCCCTACCGTAATAAGTCGATGTTGTGAAGCCCGACGACGTCACGTCGGAAGTACTTGTGATACAAGTCGTGCTCTGACACCGGTTGCTGTTGGACTATGATTCCCCTGAGCGAATCGCCGCTCAAGCTCGGACTACGACCTATGCTCGCCTTTGGGGTCGATATATCTGTCTCGGCATCCGTCTCGAGTTCGGTTTCAGATGCTGTCTCTCCCTCGGTTGCAGGTGGCGTCGAAAGTCCGTCCGTGGAGTCTTGATCACACGTCGCTGGTGGCGGACTATGCCGTTTGCAAGAACTGGTCGACGCCACTGGCTTGCGAACAGCAATCGGCTGACGTTTCCCATACATGCGCTCAATATCTAAGGCGACGTCAAAGTCGGTCGTCCAGACGAGAGCAAAGGGACGTACGAGGATTCTCAAAGAACACCAAGAAGGCAAACTGGGCAGCATGGGCGGCAAGACTGACGAACAATACAGGATAGCTCCCAACGATCAACGACAGACCGTAGTAACCGGCGTAGCCTGCAAAGCCCGACGTGAGAACGCCTCAGAAGAGGTTTGCAAGGACCTACCGACGGAGTACATTGGGTGCGGCGCGAGCTCAAACACGCCGTCAAAGACGAGATTACCGCGTTGGAAAAAGACGTCGCCCCAGTACCACCCATAATCCTTGACGACACGGTGCGCTTCCGTCTTGACCCAGAGGTTGAACACGATCAGTGCCACACCACCAATCCATCTATGACGTGTCAATCGTGCCCTGAATCCCACGAACCCGCACCCACCGCATGACATGCACCGTAAACGGGAGCCCTTCCGGAATGCGAAAACACGAAAACGCAAACAGGCAATACGCCAAAAAGTCACTGCAAACGTCAACACTGGCCCAAGACTACATCACACGACTCACTTGAGCAGAATCACGTCCACGAGCTGCCGAAACAACAGCCAGGTATTATACTCCAACGGGAGTTCCTAGTGGCAAGCGTGAGCACGCGACCGCCTCCGACACGAAAACGCACGTCAAACGAGTAGTCCTTGCCCATCTTGCCCGCGAGCTGCGCCCGTATCCACTGGCGCATCCCCGGATTCCGCGCCTGGTCCAACCACCCCAAGCGCTGGACCGTACGCACGATCCATTTTCTCTTGCTCTGCTTGGTCAGGACCCACCCCAACCCGGCGTCGTACGCGGCCCGCCAAAAGGCAAAGTAGACCGAGAAAAAGAACCGAGCGGCCCCCCGCGGCAGCGCCCAGAACAGCGCGAGCTGCAGGCCGAGCAGGGACAGGTTCAACACGTCCAGATGGCTCTTTGGGTAGGACGGGTGGAAGAGCGCGGTGAGCACGTCGTGCGTCGTCGGCACACGAAAGACTATTGGACGGCATTTATAGGTGAACGGGCGCCCGCGAAATCACACACCTTGTCCACCAGGGGTTTTTCCCCACACGACCTGGTCACGTCGTGTGCCCTTGTCGTCGTCGGCGACGGTGGCGCCATTCAGGCTCTGCGCCCGTCGCTGTCGACAGGTCATCGTGTCAATTGAACAGGATAAAGAGGTGTTTAAATTTTACGTAAATTTTTCTGCCACCCTTTCTATTCACTCGTCGTGCGACGCCGCCATCGACCGTCGAGTTGCTAATGTTTGGGAAGATCAACCGTTACGAGCCATTTTTTTCGGACAGCTTTTGATAGTCAAAGTCGTCCCTACGAGGTGTCTTACATTCAAGTACTACTCATGATTAGTTGTCGAGCGTATCCTTGTAGCCCTTCTCGCTGTCCACTTCACCCGGAATCTCCTCGAGCTACCAAAAAAGACTCAGCCACACGACGGGAAACCCACACGCGGCGACGGACCTTGTCAAAGTCAGACAGGCACTCCTCAATCCGTTTCATCGCCGTCTCCAGCTCCTCGTCCGAGATCACCAACGGAGGCGCAAACCGAATACTAGAAACCGTCACCATCGATCACACACGAAACTCGATCACCCACATGTTGACGTGTGTCGGCTTGGCGAGCACGCCACGACTCTTGAGCAGCAGACAAAACTGCCACGCCGTATGGCCCTTTGAGCTCGCCGACTCGTCGATCACGACTGCGTTCAGCAGCCCCTTGCCGCGAACCTCCTTGATCAACGGCGACTTGAGCGCGTTCATACGTTCGCGGAAGACGTGTCCCAGACGCTCGGCGTTGGCGGACAACTTCTCTTCCTGGATCACATTCAGAGCCGTCATGGCAACGGCGCATCCAAGCGGATTCCTTTGAACGCGTCTCAGAAAAACAACATCTCGATCCCCAACGTACACGCTTACCCTCCATACGTACTTCCGTGTTGGCCCGGTCCGATACAATCCATGACAGCTCGATCGGCAAGCACAGCGGAAACAGGATAAACTATTGAGCCAAACTGCGCGTCAACGTATCGCGCAATCACCGAGAGAATGAGTTCGACAAACCTCCGCCAGAAAGGGCCTTGCCCAATAAGACTATATCGGGTCGGATACCCTCGTGCTCACAGCAGAGCATCTTGCCAGTGCGGGCCAAACCCTGTTTCAGTCAGCACCCGGTGATAAGGACGGACAAGTGGACCCACCGTTTGAATCTCATCACAGATCAAGAGCACGTTTCTCTCCGTACACAACCTGCGAACCTCACGCAGATACCCCTCGGGCGGAACGACAATCCTGTACACGCTCCATGAGAAAGAGACACCACCCCGTCTGGACACGTACCCAGCTTCGCCTTGAATGGGTTCCACCAAAAACGCAGCGACATTGTCCCCAAAGCAATCCAGCGCACGCCTGAAATCCTCGGCATGGCCATACCGAATCGTCTGCACAACACCACCCTGATCCTTGTACGTCGGCCCCACACCCGTCAGATACGGCCCAAACCCATCCCGACTCTCGGGATCCGTGCTCATACTGTCCGAGGTCAGCACCGCCCGACTGCCAAGCGCACCACCCACCTGATCACGCCCAACGTCCGTCCGTGGAAGTTCCCCGCGGCGCTGAGCACGACCGCCCTCCCTGGCGCGAGCCCCTTGCGCTCATACGCCCACTTGCGTGCAATCTTGAGGCCCGTCTCGACCGCCTCTGCGCCCGTGTTCATCGGCAGCACCCGCTCGTATCCAAACGTCTCCGCCATCTGTTTAGCAAACCGCGGGAACACGGCGTTGTAGAATGCGCGCGAGGACAGCGTGAGGCGCTGTGCCTGCTCGACGAGCGCGCCAACGATCCTCGGGTGGCAGTGGCCCTGTCGTCCCGTCAGCCCAGCGCACGATGGCATGAGAGCGGACAGACCTGGTTGACGGCGCTGTGGGCACGTGAGCAGTGTGGTCACGTTCGAGGCGAGAGTCCTTACGAATACGCAGAGAGCATATCAATGTACTCGTTTCCCTCGGGGTCCCATACCCTGTCGCGCGATTAGATGCGAGGGCCCACTGGCCAAAAGGACTCACTTGGCGCCTTTTGCGGTATCAAAGACGACGGGCAGGGGGTGGTAACTGATGATTCGTCAGTGATTGCGAGCCGAGTAGATCCCGACTTGCTTGTGTGCGCTGTACTCGACCTCCATCTGAATCAGACTCGCCGACGATAACTTGTCCCATGTCGGCCGCTGCTTGTGGTGGCCGTTGGAGACGTTGCTCTGGAGTGTCATTGCGGGTGTCATGTTGTACGATGAAGAGTCGTCGTGTGCGAGTTTGTGTGGCCAAGATCCGCCCGCAAACAACTCCAACTATATTACAGCAAAGTAAAGATTATAATGATTATTGAAGGTCAGAGGGCCATTCCTTCCGTCTCCTCCATCGTCCAGCAGCATCAAATCGTGGATTGGTGGGATATGTCAGCCCATCGCCAAGAGGGCGTCCGACGGGCACTGAGTGCATGTTTAGCAGCAAAACAAGGCCAGGGGAAGCGACGCACGAAACCACCACCACTTGTTCGTACCCATCACGGCCAACCAGTTCTCCGTGCGGCTTCCCAACCACCACAGGTTACCCTCGATACCAATGCGACCCCATTCGTCATCCCATTCCTGTCTTGTCCGTCGCCTTGCGCTGATTCATTTCGATTAGATAGGGAGATAACGCCAGGTCCGGAAAGACACACCAAACTTGATACCACTTGTGTATACGCGATATCGACTCTTGTTCTCGGTCCCGCATCGTTCTCATAGTAAGTGACTCGACGGTCGTTTGATTCAGCAGAACAAGATGAACCTGCACCGCGAGTATGAGACTGCAGAACAACCCAAAGAAACCAGCACTGCGAAATGTCAGTCACTGGAGGACGCTTTGATAGGGACCACGAACAGGGCTATCACGACGATTTGCTGAGGGTCCAGTTCCACCACAGGTGCACGTGGCTTGACGTTGAAACCTAGAAGCGTCCCAAACGTCCAAAAACAGAACACCGTGGCCCATTGAAGAAAGTTGACAAAGAACTTGTAGAGCAAGCTTTGGATGCGGAGCGAGGCGTCAAAAGGACGAGCGCACCTTTTGGTTAAATGCACCTACACACTGCCCGATCCCTAAACGACAAGTATGTTCCTCTGCGTGAGCGATGGAAAGAGAATGTGCTCACAAGGACAATGGTGGTCGTATTTCAGGACACACTTGGCGCGGGGTCAGAGAGGTGCGCGCATAGACGGGACGAGAAGGAACTTGCCGTGCCACATGCCCTACAGTGATGAGCGCGGGAGGGCTTGACGATCTGACACTTGCTGCAATACCGATATTCGGGTAAAAGCACAGGGGTGGTTGTAGGCCGTCTGGAAAACATCGGCATGGGTGGGTGACCAGAGGGACCCGCCTGCTGAGGGTGAGGGATCTCTGGGCCGCCGAATCTGTCAGGAACACGTGCCTCCTCGAGACGGGTGGATTGAGAGTGTGAACGTGTGTCCACCTTGGCAACCGACGAAGCAGCCACGGAAAGTTGTGATGTGGCGGTTTTGCTCTTCCCAGAGCCAAGTGATGGTTGCGGAGGGTGATTTCTTGCGGATTCGTGGGTGGGAGCACGAAATGTGTTGGGAGTGGGAGACGTGAGCTCATATGAAGTTCCGCGGACGTCAGACGAGTTGAGGGTGGATGACCTGTCGTTATGGTCATAACCTGGCTTCATCGTTTTTTGGGTATACTGCATGGGAATGAGTGACAGTGACCGCGTTTGATGGTGGGCTTACCAGGCGTGCATTTCCGGGAGAGGTAGCAATCACCTGTATTGGGTGAAACCACTGAGGGCGCGAGCAAACAGCAGGCGCACCATAAAGTAACACCACGACATTAAAAATAACAGGAGAGAGAAGACGACCAAGAAAGCGACTGAAGAGGGGTCACACGTCGAGGTCAGATCGGGGGAAAGAGAGACGAACCTCCGGTAGCCTGATTCCCGAGGGCACTACTGCTCCTGATGATCATGTCCCTGCAGAACCGTGCAGCGTAGACGTAGCAGGCGTAGCCAACGATGAGGACGGTGAGCCCGACGGCGAACTTGCGGACGAGCCATGGCTGGGGTTTGTTCTGAGAGCGACGTAGGTGTACTTGGTCTACGACACCGCAACACGAGTGTTCAGTGCGAGCCATGTCTCAAGGAGTGGAGGGAGGATTACCTAAGGTTATTCCTTGGTCATGAAAGCCACGCACGAGTACATCCGGGTCTCCCTCGAGCCTCGTTGTACGGATGCTCTCCTCATCAGAAAATCTGTGCAGGATGCGCTGCTGGACATGTTTGGGGTCACCTTTGCGGGCACGCGCATCGATGTGTTGTCGGTGAACGAGCTCGGATCAGAGACGGTCGTGCGTGTCCACCCAGAGTACGTCGAGCCTGCTTGTGTGTGCATGGGCTGATCTGCGACAGCGATGCGCCCAAGATCATGGCCGCCATGGCCGGAGGGTCTATCAAGTGTTCCGTCGTCAAGACGTCTTCATTTCTCCCTGCGCTCGCGTCATGAGAAATCTATTCAATCATGCTACGCTAGGGTATCTACAGCCCCCTCTTCTTTGCCCATTCCACAAAAAGGTCTATGATGGTGGGCCAAGCGGCTGCGAGGACGTTTGTCAGTGGACCCCAAGCAAAGGACGTGGACTACCTTGGTCGTCGTGTTTGCTAAAATCGCCGTCAAACGAACGGATAAAGTCTGGGAGCTGCACGGCCGTGAGCGAGGGGGCGACGTTGGGGAGGGATGCAGACCATCTGCCAGGTATCTTTGCTCACCGCCATGTCGTCTCTCCCCTGCATGTACTCGAGCCACAGTCCTGTGTGTGTTCGTGTCCAACCCGGGCCTGGATCCACGTCGTCGTTGTCGGGTGCGTGTTTGAGCGCATCCTTGCCCACGCCAAAGTCGAGGAGTGATTTCCAATACTCGAGCGCGGTCTCCTTGGCTGTGGGGCGTGAGTGGGAAGCAAGGGAGAGAGGAGGGGTCCTACCGAGGCTGCGGGAACCCTCTGAGCGTGCAAAGTTGAAGGTGTAGTTGTAGACGGTGCGAAAGTAGGACGGATCTGAGGCCAGCTTTGTTTCCAAACGCGTCAGAGCTGATTGCATTGCGTCCATGGAGTCACAGCTGTGCAGGAACATCAACGGACCGAACGACCGGTGGAATGGAGGCTGACCCGATGCTCCTCCAGCCATCTATCCAACCCTTTCTGGGCCATTCACCCAATTTTTGGGACTGAAGTTCGTATGCGAGCAACAAGAGTTTTGGGGTGTCGTCCTCGTCCTCGAGCTGGTCGTCTGGCTGTTTGAAGCCGAGGTGCGCCAACAGGCGTACTGTGCCGTCGGTAGAGATGACGTCCGAGTCTGGATCTGGTGGTGTTCTATGGGGGGTGGCTGGGCAGGGGATGAGACGATACCTTTGTAGAGGTCAAAGATGGAGCCGAGGGTGCTGGAGGAGGGGGTGCGGCTCGGGCTGTCGTGGTAGTAGGCGTCGATGGCGGCGTCGAGACGCTTGTATCTGTCCAGATAGCGTTTGGCTTCCTTGAGACTGGTGTGTGTGTGAGTACGGTCGTGGAGAGGAAGAGAGTACTCGCGATGCGCCGGTGATGGAGCAAAAGTCTGCCTGGTTCGCCTGTGGTGTTGTCAGAGGGTGTGTGTGTGAGACGAGGGACGGACCATGGGGTGGATGAGAGGGACGATAAGGATCGGGTCGGAATAGGGGCCGCATCCGAAGTGTTCCATTTCAACTTCTTGCAATGAATAAATAATAATTAACATAACATGAGACTACGTTCGAACGATCACCCGTCGTGTGTGTTTACCAGCCCGTCTTCGGTCTGCATATGGCGTAGGCCGTCGCCAAGTCTCGTCTGTGTCATCCTCTGCAGTCTGAAACTCTTTTGTCCCCTCCGTACGTAAGGTCTGAACTGTTTGGAGATGGAGGGGCAGCTGAGGTGGCTGTCCATGCGGTGAGCCAGGAAACATCCCAGGCGACCCCGGTATCGCACGAGTTTGGCGCGCCTTGCCTTGATACGTCACAGGTGACGACCCCTCCCATGTCCGAGGAACACCCTCCTCAGCCGGCACGTCGATCTCGACCCGCACCCGCACAATCTCCTTGCCGGCCTGCGCGAAGAACGCACGTTCCTGACGCTGGAAAAACCCACTCGTCGGCCCTGGTCTCATCTCGGGAAAGCTGGCTGGCGGTGCGGGGGGGAACAGCGCCATGAGCTCATGGCCCGTGGGCGGCGCTGGGTAGGTGCGCGGCGTGGGATTGGTCTCCTGGGTGAGGTTCACGTCTGCCAACGATCAGCGGCGCCACACGCAGACCTCAGACGCCTCACCTCGCAGAGAGCTGGGTGAGAGTGGCCGTCGAGAGGGGGGGAGGGGACTACGGTCTGCGGCGGTGGTGGTCGAGTTCGAGGAGGAGGAGGGGGAGGGGGAGTGTTCTGTAACGGGACGGAGATGGAAAGACATTTGGGATGGGAGTGGAAGTGGAAGGGGATTATATAGCGACGTATGACGGACGGATCGACGGCGAATCGCAGTGGGCGAGGATGTTCATGCAGTACTCCGGTCCATGTTCCAGATCCGGTTGAGATCTCCCTCTTGATGGTTCCCCGGCGACGTGTCAGTGGGAGATCTCCCATCTAGACCTGAGACAGCTCCTGTCATTTTATTATTTATTCATTTGGATGGGAATTCAGCGGCGTTGCTGGGATTATCCGCAGATCTCCCCCATGGGAATAAATGACGTAATCACATACCCTCCTACCAACACCATCATCCTCATCATGGTCGAAAAGACGCTCAGCTCCGGAACGCTCAATCTCCGGTTCATGCAGAGGGCTCGTCAGCATCCTCGCATCGAACCGGACCAAGCACACGTCAAGGACGACGCAGAGTGGGAGGTCTCGCCCGAAATCAGGCAGTCATGGGGACTAGATCCTTATCGCGGAGAGAAGGCGTGAGTACATCTTTCTATCCTGTTCAGCCAATCGACTTTTACGACGCTCTTTGGCATCAGCCTTACTTACGAAACATCTTACCTTCCATTTCTCTTCCCTTCCCTTCACGATACGTCGACTGCGGACGCGCCGTCATCTTTATCTCCTTTGGACACATTGCGTCCACGAGGGAGGCGAGTGTTTAACAACCAACCTGTCCCAAAACAGGTCCGACCTTCACTCCTTACATCATTCCATCTTCCACTCACCTCGTTCCCAGCCCTCCACTCTAGACCACGACAAACCGACAAAGAGCAGCCGGCCACACTCCAAGCCCTCCAGGGACGCCAAGAATCTCGTGTTCGACATGTCCGGCGTTGGAGCCGACTTGCGACACCCGTCATCATCGGTCCAACCATCCGCTTTCTTACGCCCCGCGGGTGTGGACGATCCCGCGCCAGCTCACGTCCCGAAACGAAAAGTAAAAAGGTCGCACACGTTGGGAGAAGCAGACGAACCAAGAAAGAAGACGAAGCTCACGCTGATTGAGTAATCAAACCAAGTACGTCCTTCGAATAGCACAACGAATCGCATGTAGCGTCGAGGATCGACCTATTCGCCCACATTTTCTCTCCTTGGTTCCATTACACCATGCCAAACATGGCGGCATTCTACCATGTCATTAGTTGATATGATTATAGCGCTTATGAAACTTTATCGGGGTGCCCTTGATGGCGTTGATCCCGCGCGTGCCACATTTTTTTTTCAAATCCCACCCTCAAATGTGAAATGCAAGGTTTGTGCCTTGTGATAGCCCTGCGCGCACTCTTCTCACTAGAACTTCTTTCTGCCATGAAACGGCGGACACGTCATACTGGGGCACGGATTAGGCGGCCGCACTGCGGACATGCACCGTCTCATATATCACTCTTTTTTCCCGTCTGCCAAGTTCCCCGTTGGCCCCGGTGAGCACCGCATACTCGGCGCGGCTCATGATCCAATCTTAGCTCCCCCCGAGGCTCAGCCCCAATCCGTGACATCCCAGCGCTAACCGGCCGTTTCTTTACGCTCGGTGGCGTTCTCAGCCGAATTATTGCATCATACCCCGTGTTCTTCACATCAGGGTTGGGGGCCTTGAACGTGATGGTACCCCCTTTTCTCAAGACGTTCTTCGTAATCGGTCGCAGATAGACGTACTTTTTTCTCTCTCTCTTCATCGAACCAGGGTTGTGGGTTTACGCCGGACGTACGTGTCCTCGATGATATCATCACCGTTCGGGGACACGTGTTCGCCCTTGGTTCTTGTGTCCAGTGACGAATCTCAAGGGGGAAAACGTGTCCTCGAAGCTCCGAGTCCATGTCGCAGCCTGGAACACCGTCGCTCTTTTGCATTTCAAGCCACCCCTTGACCCTTTTATACGTGGATCTATTTTTTGATAATGCAGTGCAATTGATCAATGGATTGGTTCTCGTTCATGTTCTGTGCTGCGATCAGTCCAACATGTGCGTTCGCCCCGTTGCACGCGGGCCATCTGTAAACGTAACACTTGGATGACCACGGGACAGAGGGGCAGGTGCGATAACGTACACGCCAAGGACACGCGATAACGCTCCACTTTGCGCGCGTGACGCCTCATATCACGTTCATCTCTCTCACGTCCGTACAATATTCAAATCCACCATTCAATTCAAGTCTGATCGAGCAAAAAAAAGCGCGAAATAACGTGAATGGCATAAATAGCGCGTTGGTCAAATGAAACTCATAAAGATAACTCGTCGTAGCCTAACCTGTTTTGAAGCGGAGGCGAATAGGTGACCCACATCCCAGGCGCGCCTCCCAACGCTGCGGCTCAGTGTGCAAAGCTCCCGCTCGTGGCGGTATAATAGACCCGATCGTACGGCGAGCTCGCCGCGCTCCTCGGCACCAGCTCTCCCCGCTCGTTCACCCGCTCCCCGCTCGAAAACGAGAGATAGGCCGTACTGAGCGAGCCCTCGCGACTGAGCGCCCCGACGACCGCGCCTGCCGACGACGCAGACGCGAAGCGCAGCGACGACCCCGGCGTGCGCGAGGGCATCCCGGACGTCGCCTCACGAGACCCAAGCGACTCGATCGTCGCCATGCGCCGCACGAACCCGCCCATCATCGCCACGTACTCCTCCTCGCTGCTCCCCGCCTCGCACGTCGACACCGAGGACGCGTCGGGGCACACGGGCGGCTCCTCTCCCTCGGGCTGCGGGTTGTACATGTCGAGGTAGGGGTAAGCGGGCAGCGCCACACCGTAGCCGTACGCGTGGGCGTCCTCCGAGGCGCTCTCGTGCGAGGAGAAAGAGGAGCCGGCGCTCGTCTGCGAGGCCTGGCGCGCGTGGCCTTCCCATGCCATCGTCGTCTTCCGGAGATCGAGGCTGCCGCCGCGGCCGGGCCGGGAGGACGCGTTGGAGCGTGTCTCGGAGGGCGAGGATTCGTGCGGGATTGGACCGTCCGGATAGGATGCAGCACCGGACAGCGTTGTGATGGACAACCGGGCGAGTGAAACACGGCTCTTGTGCCGGAGGATGTGAGGCACCGGTGAGGGCTCCGTGGCGTTGGCAGATTGTGTCTGGGACGATGTCTCGGATCGAGACTGGGTCGGCCCGTGGTGGGTCACATGGATGGACGCCCTTCGAGGCGTTGGGGGTGAAATCTTGAATGGTGTCACGTCGTTCGGAGGTGGAGTGGAGTGGGAGCGTGAGGGACCGGTGCAGGAAGTGGATGGCGCAAGGGTACTGATGGAAGTGTATTTTGGCAGCGTGGTATTGGACCTAGTGAGCATATGCCCAGAATCGTGCGATCGTGAAAGTTTGGATTTCAAATGGTGAAGTGGGGGTGAAGTCGACATGGGTGACATGTCCTCGGGGTCAGAAGGAAAATATGGAGAGTACTTGGGGCTGCGCTCGGATGGATGTCGCGTGTCATGATATAAACGTAAAGTAAGAATGAACAAAAGCTAGAGAAAGATATGAGTGAACCCTGAGGACCGTTTTCACTGAGACTCACGACTATCGTCCAAGTCAACACGAGCCGTACTATTGCTGCAGCTATCCACGCACCAAAGGGTGCTGGACGACAGGGCGACGCGACTGTGTTTACGGCTGATGTGTACCACGAGATATCAATGTCCCAACCACAAAACTGGCTGGAATCCCACAAAATGACCAGGACGAGGTTCGTTACAGGGCCCGCACAAAGCAAAAGCAAATAACTCGCTCGAAGAAGCGATCTCACGTGTCTCCAAGCGCCGGGATGAGTCCGTTGAGGAAACAGTGGTATCATGAGCGAAAGAATCACGAGAGCGATCAAAATCGCGCCATGGATGCCAAGGACGAGAGCACCAGTATGTTCACGATCACCCAAGCTATCGGCGAATGCCAGAAAGTATCGAATAGTCATGTATGTTCCCCAAATACCTGACCAAGTGCGGTACGTTGAAGACAGTAACGCAAAATGTAAAGGAAGGACGTTACCGAAGAGAAGTTCAAGCCCCACATTGACAGCATGCAGGCGACGGAGTTTCATTTTGGTTTGGTAATCCTTGATATTCTTGTATTCTTCAGCGGAGATGGGATCACCTAGTAAGTTGAGCCCGAGATCCCATCCTGACATCGGTCCATTGGGATGGGTGGGCTGTCGTTGAATGAGATCCTGGTAAGCCGGAGACGACAGCAACTGGCTCGTTGGACTCTCATCTCCCTCAGGCGCAGGGTGCAGGAAGGACGCAGCGGAACGCGAGGTAACACCTGAAGCTTTTTCGTTAGTGAAGATGGCATGGTGTAAGTTGACAGCGTTCATGGCTCAAACGCGAGCGCGGTGGCAAGGCGAGCCTAAGATAGGATGTTTCAAAGATCGTGAGTCTAGGAAAGAGTGAGGGGGGCGGGCAGGCACCAAGAGAGAAGACGCACTTTTCACAATGCATAAATAAATGCCACGGGGCTCGTTGTCGTGTTCGCGCCGCCTTGCCCTGCATGATCAATCATACATGTCTGAATGTCAGTGCTCAACAACCCAATGGTACTTTGAGGTTTAGACTGACCTTTGAGCGACGGTGTCGAAGGAGAACGCGCTGGTACAAGTCTTTGTCAACCCTTTTTGATTTTCAAACTAAAAGCTTCTAGGTTCTGTCGCATCTTTATCTTCGCCTCCAAATGCTCCGACAGACCAATCATGACGTGGGAATGGCGATTCACCTCACGTAACTGTAATTGAAAATGAGTCGGCTAGATATTGAGCGTCTATCGGGTTGGGTAAACACGAGAGTCTGATGAAATCAAATTATCCCTCTTTCTGTTCGCTTCCGTCACTCATGCGACGGCAGTCTTGACAGCACCAAACTCTTCTCTATCCAAGCCGAGGTCTGCAGGGGAGACGTCGTCAAAGATGGCATGGAGGGTGCGTCTCTGCACGTCGGAGAATCTACCGCCGCACAATACTACATATGTGTGAAGAAGTCTAGGTGGACGCATTAGCGAGCATGCGCAGCCGAAGGGCATTCCCAACCTTGCGATATTCTCTCGGAATTCGACATCCTTTTCGTTCTCTCCATCCACACCAAAAGGAACGGGTTCTACCAATGCAGATATGAGTGCGTCCAACAGCGACGGCCCGTCTGATTCGCTCTCCCTCCGTAGCGCTTCCATGGTGATAGGAGAAGTTGACACTGACGACGGATCGGAAAGCATGGATGCGTGAGAATTGGGATGGACGGGTGCATTCGCGGATGAAGGGGCGTGCACACCCGCTGGCGCGTTCAAGGTGTCCCCGGGAGTTGGGGTGAGTAAAGTGTTGATAAGGAAAGCAGTTTTGCGTCGCAAAGTGATGTCCGAGTCTACCATGCAAGATAAGATAACATGAAGTGAGGCAGTATCTAACAGACACACCCTCAAGGGAGCTACGCAGGACAGTCCAGCCCTGCGCGTCCGTAAACGTTTTGGCCGCGGCAGCATTGTGCTTCATTAAGCCCGACAGCGTATACATGGCTTTCGATCGGGTGCCTGCAGAGTGAGAAGAGGATGACAGACATCCAAGAATAACTGGAAGGGGGTCCAAGGACAAATACTGTCGAAAGTATTGCAAAGTGTACTCGATGATCCAGGGTAAGATATATTCTTACAGAAAATTGGGCTGCTGGGTTGTTCTGCAGTGCCGTGCCCAGCACCCATAAGGTTTGTAACCTCAGGCCGTCTGTGGTAGAGGGATTACTAACGAGACCGTGCAAAGGTTCCCACATTTTTAATTTTTGTAGATCTGACAGCTAATGAATATAGTAGGCAAATATAGAGATCCACACACCATTAGCATTATCAATGTTCTCCACGAGCTGTCAAGCCAAAAGCTAATCAGTGCCGGAAGACCTTTCTAAGGACACGGTAGCTACATACCATTTCCAGGTCGTCCATGGCAGTTATTCGTTGATCTTCGCCTTTCGAAATGTCGAGGGCGACTTCGAGGGCCTCCTTCATGAGCTGCGCATCTGGTTTTCCGAGGATGTAATCGATGACTGCAGGGTCAAGATCGCTTCTCTTGGAAGCATCCACACGTTCTCCCTGTGAAGAGTTTTCAATACCCCAACGCAGAAGCGATTCCATGATTGAGTGCAAGGAAGGAATCTAGCCGGCTTGGCCCCTGGCTCGGCATCTGCTGAGTTTGGCGGAGATCAAATTGAATGGATATATATTCTTTTTTTTTTCGTTTGATTGGTAGTTGAGGTAAGTTTTTCTTCTTCACTGTTTTGTAATTGTGATGATCCTTCATATACCATACGTTTGATATTCCGAACACGATATGTGGACAAAACCTCGATTTCAGCCTTGTCTGACCTTCTGCGTTTGTTTCCGTGTGCTTTGCTGATTATCGTTCCATTACAGACTCTCGTTTATGGATGAGCTTTTATTCATGAGGTATGTGGTCTATCAGCGGTTCTTTCTTTCCGATGAGATTTAATCGATGGGCGGACCGAGCACTCTCTCCATCAGCTCCCCTCGTGTACAACTGGGGACGGCTTGAGACTGTGGAAATGCATCGAAATCTGATTCTTTTTATACATCGTTGTCGTGCAGTTGTTCATCCATGTCTTGCAGGATTCTCGTCATGGCCATACAGCTTGCTTTCGCTCTGTCATTACCGTGTTCGGCCCGGCGCGTGTGTGTGCTTCTCTGACGCGTTTCCTGCCTCGCGTGCATCTGCTGCAAGACGTTCATTGGCTGTAGAGTGGTGCGCCTTTGTCGCGCGTTCGAGGATGCGGATACAGCCTTTTGAGCTCGAGTGGGTATATAACTCTGCTACGTAGGCAGTGCTCCTCTATTATCTTGTAAAATATGCATCGACGAGTGGCTCACACCGTCGCCGCGGTAATTCCACGAACTTATTCTACGGATCGCTTGGCGAGGTTGCGGGACCCCGCCAGCGTCGTCGCGGAAGAGACGAGCTATTATGGGACTGAAGATGTATATATTCCTCGACAGGACTCCCGCTCCGACCTCGGTGGCTACGATCTGTCCACCCACGACGACGGTCAACAACATTGGCGACGCTTAGACTCACGCGGAGAGAGCATCTTGAGTGGCTTAGACGGTCCAGGTGAAGAAGAACACGACAGGCTGAGGAGGAGTCCAGAAAGTATGCCCCAAGGAGATGTTCTGCACAGGGTGGCAGAGGAAGACGCAGACCCTCCTGCATCCGCAGAGCTCGAGCCTGACGACATTGAAGAGGTCATCGAATGGGAGCTGGAAGAAAATGGCCTGTACGGGGGTGAGCCTTGTCCACACATCTTTACCTCTCACTGACGTTGTTCAGGCTCGTACACGCGACTTTTAGTTCTATACGCGTTTGTGCCATTGACGGCCGTGATCACCTTTGCAGTCCTTGCAACGTTGCCCCCTCTCGTATGGCCCCATCCGAGTTCCCCATCCCGTTATCCACCGTTCTTCCCTTCACCACTCCCAGAATTTCTGCTGTCGTCGGCTATGTTTGCACTGGCACACCAACTACGCGTTCCTCTTTACATTGCATCGTCGCTTCTCCTACGGCCCGACATAGCCTCGCTTCTGGCCACCTTCTTGCACGTGTTGCTCGTCAATACCTTGCGCCTCGCATCCTTGGCACTGCTGCAGGTTCGTCACAACATGAATAATCTCAAACCAGTGTGGCAGGACCCGTCCTTTCACACCGTCTGGTGGCTTTCGTTCAATATCGCGGAGGTCCTGGTCTCTCTCATACAAGGTTATCAACAAATCGCGCTCTATCGTGATGTGATGGTACCTCCTGGTAGGGAACGTGAGTTTTTGGAGCGGCTAAAGGACAGGGCCACCCTAATGCAGAGTAACGGGGACCTGAATGCTTGGCAGAGTTCCCCCGAGCCTCTCCCGGAGGACTCTCAGGACGATCTCGGACAGCTTGAAGATCAAGCAGGGGAGGACGCGCAGAGACACGCGGACTCGCTTGATTCACATATTCAATACAATTTCGACAAGTTGCTCGCCGTTAGAGCGAGAGAAGAGCTCGAAGAGGTGTACGGAACTGCCCCCATTGTATGTTCCGTTCCGTCCAAGTACTGCATTCGAATGGCGTCTGACATGCGTGGACAGAAAATTCCTGTCTTTGTCTTGTCTTTGCAACGTTTTGATTCAATCATCCTCTCCGTCGGTCTTACACTTCTCGTGTCCTCTGCTTATCTCCGCTCCCCTCTTTCGGTCCCAGTGGTGGACAGCGGCATTGTGTCACACCCTGTCATCTCGCATGAGCCGTTTGCCGTCACCTTCCCACTCGTGTTGCTTATACATTCGGCTCTTTCATCTCTCTACACGCCCATGGTTCTTCCCCGTATCGGCATCCATACGGCTGCGTACGTGAGCGTCCTCGCCAGTTTGATGTGTTTCTTTACGGGTCTTGCGATGTGGGGGGCGTTGTCGTAAGGCGATCGCTTATGCGGAGCGGAGGGAATGTTACAATAAAAGGTTGATTATCTACTGTTTTTGTCTTACGGACTCTGATGGTAAAAGAGCGGTAATATCAATGAGTGGGATGAACGTCACGCAGGTGATATCGACTTGGAAGGTTCATTAGCCACCCGAATGTTCGAATTGAAGTGTGCTTTACTAACGTACGGCTCCTATGATCCGCGAGGCGTCCCTCTCAACGTCCCTGGTCATTCATAATCTTCGCCATCTCCACTGAATAGTTTTCCGGTCCAACGAGAGAGGGCACATCCCACGGCACCAAACAGGAACGACCAGTCGAACAAACCTCCAAACAAGGAGTATAGAGGTAGAGAAGAGAATAGGTTGATATCTCCCCCACCCATCTCGTCCGTACCTGAGGACTCAGGATGGGAAGGGGGGAACATCGACCGTAACTGAACTAATGTGGTGAGAAGATAGATCCCCTGAAACCAAGGTCATTATGTCGATGCGTTTCCCCAAAGAGGACGTGAGAAGCAAACCATGAGCTGTGCTAATAGAAGTAACATCAGTGAGGCGGAGATGTTGCGAGACGTAATTCGGAAAACCTGCTCACAGGGTGTGTTCAGTGCACTTGTTTGTTGTTAATGGAACCAACCGACTTACGCTTGTGACACCTCTGAGAACCACTCTGACACTGCTGAGGATGATGGCTCCCACGAGGGCCAAACTAATCTGCCTAGATAGTGACGGGACGTCAATGCGTGGTATCCCGGATGCCGCTGGTAAAAGGGAAAATAGGTATGCGAAGACGTGAGCGATAATATCACCATAGGATGCCGTCTTGTCGTCCGTGGTTGACGGTGGAAATAGTAAATTCATGACGGACTGTCAGGAACATGCATAGTTATCAGTGAGTTGATGGCATAAGCCATATGAACACTTGCACTGAGCACCCTACAGACGCAATATATGGCCCAGAGTCTGCAGAGAATTATGCCGCGAATGGAGAGCGCAAATTCACTGTTTTCTCGGCTGCGCTTCAGCACGGCCACTCTTGTCGTCATTTGTGATTCAAGGGCTTGCAACCCAATGATTTCTTGTTGCAGGGCATGATCTAGAGAAGAAAAAAACTAATTAAATCACCCACCCGGCGAATCAAGGGGTATGGAACCCTACGCGTGTCATGTTTGGAAGTAAGGCGGGTTAGCCATGAACTATCGCTTTGAGGCTGTCGTCATATTCAGCTACATCCCAGTCTCGAGAGAAATTCACACTTTTGAGGTCCTGTACACATCGAGATCGCGGTCGCGTTCATGTAAGTCAGACCGCACTCGTTCCAGTGCATTCTCCGCCGAAGCGATCGAAGCAGTGGAGGGGACAGCCCTGATACCACGCCGAAATGATGAGCTATAAAGTTCCTCCGTGTCACATTAAACATCGACTTACACCCTGCGCGTAAACGTACCCCATGCCCCGTTCACGGCACCCAGGCCTGATAAGAGTCCGAGGATGATAGTTCCGAGGACCACCAATCGGGCGGTAGTCGATGTGAGAGGATTATAGGACGTAAATTCTGCGGGAAGCGGAACGAATGACAGGGTAAAGATAAAAAGAGCGACGGGGAGCAAGAATACGATGGATCTGATGCTGAGAAGACTAGGTGTCTCTACAGAGCCCGATACATTATCATGGACCATGATGTGTGCATGGCATTAATGACGGACCTGAGCGATATGTGAGAACCATGGAGAGGGTGGCCGGAATGAGGACGATAATAGTTGATAATAATAGAAAGATGGACACTCTCCACGTATACAACCGAATGCTGGTGGAAATGATGATTAAAATACCGACAAGCGGCGGCGGATACTTACTACGGGTCGAGAAAGTTGAAACCTTGACAGAGCAGCATGGCAAATAACATACAGCACTCTGTGAAGCAGACCGAAAAAGAAGACTGTGCGAGGACGGAGTGCCATGACTTTGTTGCACTCGACTTAGGCGCTGTCGCTGACTGCGGAAGGCCATCTTGCGTGGTAGGGACGAGGAATCCAAGATCAATGTAAAGTGCTCTTCGCAAGAACATGCGACAGCACAAAAAAATACCGACACTGGATTAACATTGGTCAGTACTCGAAACACGGAAGGCTGAATAGACCTCGCGCCAAGCAATACCAGCTCTGCTAATAAGGCGGACATGGTGGATTGAAGGAGGACCTGTGACCCTAACCTTGTCGTAGGGTTTCTATTACGGTTCACGTGCTGCTGGGCGGTACAGCCTCCACTTGACAGTCAAGGCTGCGCTTGCCACTCAACGTCAAGGACGGCCACGAACAACATGAATGAATCAAGCTACAAGGCAGAGCCAACGACGAAACTCGACACCGAACAAGCAGCCGGGACCAGCGTTTCGCATTCTCAACGACCCCAGCCGCTGGTGCGAAGCCCGACTTTGCCCGTGTTTTTGGGTTCTATTGACGTTCTGTATAGCAAGGGATCATTTCAGCTGCGCAGAGAGGTGATCTTGCGACCATCCAACAGCTTGTCGAGTCGGGAAATGCAACCGTGAATGACAGAGATGACCAGAATGTGTTCGTTTCGCATACCAGAACTCTTTGGCCCAACGCACGCGCTGATCCTACTCTGCAGCACACCACTTCACTGGGCGGCGATTAACGCTCAGCTTGCGACGTGTCGATATCTACTAGAACAAGGTGCCGAGGTCGACGCCATTGGTGGTGATCTTCAAGCAACCCCGCTCCAGTGGGCGGCACGAAATGGATACTTATATATCGTGCACCTTCTCATATCTAATAATGCAGACCCGACCATCTCAGATTCCCAGGGTTACAATTCGCTGCATCTGGTTACCCATTCTTCGTCTGTGATGCCGTTGCTCTATCTTCTCCATCAGCCTGTCAACGTGGACTCTCGCGACTCACAGGGACATACACCGCTTATGTGGGCGGCTTACCAGGGGGACGCGCTTTCTGTGGATTTATTGTTGAAACATGGCGCAAACCCTAATTTGAAGGATGATGCCGGTCTTTCGCCACTTCACTGGGCTGTGGTGAGAGGTAACAGAGTTATCCTCCGCCGTCTGGTCGAGATGGGCGCAGATATCCACGCAAAAGATATAGAAGGACGAACTCCAAGAGATATGGCCATCGAACTCAAAAGTTTGGGCGCATGGAAACGTGCTATGGAGGAAGGTGGTATATCTGAATTTGGCGTCAAGAAAACAAAACCATTGAACGAGGTGAGTACTTCCATCTTACCATTGTAAAACTTTACTCATCCCCTTCGCAGAGAAATACCAAAATCGCTATTTTTGTGCTACCTTCAATATTCCTGTACATTATTTTTACTACTCTGAGCATCCTTCCATGGTACACTGGTATCATACTCTCGATGGCCGAGTTTTTTGCCATGCACCATGTGGGTTCCACTTTGTACTGGTATTGCTCTCGGCTGATTTACACTTGACAAGATTGTTACGCGCGTTCTTCTGAACAAGGACAGCTATACAGGGACGGTAAATCAGAGCCCGTACTTTGCGGGTATTATTGCAGGGTCGATGGTATGGGTTGGATATGGTTGGGCAACCAGACTTCTCGGAGGTAGTGTGTTGTCGCCACTCAAGTCTTGTCTAATCCCAATCCGTCCTCTTCGACAGAAACCCCTGAGCATTCATTCGTCCACTTGGCCTTCGCATTGGTCTTTGGCCTGTGCATATACAATTTCTTTCGAGCAATCACGCTCGATCCGGGTGCTTGTCCCCGACCAGCGGACGACGGGGAATTGAAAGCAGTATTTGATCCTCTTTTTCAATTTATACTGCCGCACTCACGGCTCTGATGCAGATAATAGAAGACTTGGCCTCAGAGGGACGACTGAATGGCCAAACATTCTGTATTCAATGCATGGTAGGCATTTTCT
>JBBPUG010000411.1:0-24184 GCA_038094535.1 Tubosaeta aff. alveolata
CTTCTTCGAACTCGGCGGCACCTCCATCGATGTGATCAGGCTGAAGCACGATGGAGAATCTGCATTCAACTTGCCAGAGATCCCCACGATTCAGATCCTCAAACACCCCGTCCTCTCCAGCTTGGGAAAGTACATCGACTCTTTGGTTTCCAAGGATGCTACCGCCGAGGAATACGACCCCATCGTCCCCCTTAACCTCACTGGTGACAAGACGCCCATATTTATGGTTCACCCCGGTGTCGGAGAAGTTCTCATTTTCGTGAACCTCGCCAAGTATTTCCACAACGAGCGACCCTTCTATGCGTTCCGCGCTCGTGGATTTGAGCCTGGGCATCCCTTCTTTGGTTCGATGGATGAGATGGTTTCCTCTTATGCCGCAGCTGTCAAGCGTACTCAACCCCACGGTCCCTACGCGATCGCGGGCTACTCTTACGGAGGTGTCGTCGCCTTTGAGGTCGCGAAGCGCCTAGAAGCCATGGGCGAGGAAGTCAAGTTCACCGGTCTTATCAACATTCCTCCTCACATCGCTGACCGGATGCACGAGATCGACTGGACCGGGGGTATGCTCAACCTCGCGTACTTCCTTGGTCTCGTGAGCAAGCAAGATGCGAACGAGCTCGCACCCTCCTTGAGGCCTCTGACGCGCAAGGAACAGCTCGATGTCGTCTGGAAGCTTTCACCTCCTGAGCGCCTCGTTGAACTCCAGCTGACGCCTGAGAAGCTCGACCACTGGGTCGACATCGCAGGGTCGCTCATCCACTGTGGCAAGTCCTACGAGCCCAGTGGTTCAGTTTGTAGGTCGATTCCTCTTTGATCGTATACCGCACTTGCTGACGTGTCCTCTTTTCATCTAGCGTCCGTGGACGTCTTTTATGCGATTCCTCTCAAGGGTACCAAGGAAGACTGGCTGAACAAGCAGCTCAAGCCTTGGGAAGGATTCAGCCGTGGCGAGCCCTCGTACACGGATGTCCCCGGACAACACTACACTCTCATGGACTTTGACCACGTCCCTGGCTTCCAAAAGATCTTCCGCAGCCGTCTCGAGGCACGGGGCCTATAAACGATCGCGTCAGGAGTGCGATAATTTTTATCTCTGGAAATTTTTATAACACGTTCATTTTACGGATGATGTCCCTAGGAGGCACGACTTATTATCTGCATTACAAGAAGGACTATAAATAACAAAAGATTTATATTTACATATGTATTTCCAGTATCCAAGTAACAATCGATATTTAAACGTCTGCCAGTAGATGTGATGCCTGTGCACCATCTACCTGACATTAACCCACGTGAGTTGGTATCTCTTCTACCACGAATCTTGCTTGCGGAGAACTTGGGCCCTTCCCAGTCCAAGACATCCGAATCTGGGAAGGTGACTGTGTTCCTCGCGCCGCATCAATTATTGATGATCACGCCACTAGCACTAGCCATAACTTTCATATCATTGAGAAGACTACGAACTATATTTAATCTTGACAGATCAGGGTGGCCTGGAATGCATTGGCATGGTCAAGGTAGTTGGTTCGGATGTGGAGTCACCATCGCAGGCCCATCATACCTGCCTTTAAATGACGGCCAATCATTTAATCATGGGCGTATACAAACAATTGATACCAGATGCTCTTCCGCAAGGGCGATCTTCGCAATCATAGATTAACTTGTCCCTACCGGCCGCTGATGCCGACACTAGTGTTCCTTGAAACTAGACTATAATGGTGATTCCAATTGTTTGATAAGAGATGATCTGAAAG
This sequence comes from Tubosaeta aff. alveolata, assembly GCA_038094535.1. Taxonomy (NCBI): domain Eukaryota; kingdom Fungi; phylum Basidiomycota; class Agaricomycetes; order Boletales; family Boletaceae; genus Tubosaeta; species Tubosaeta aff. alveolata. Next base: position 1,755 of record JBBPUG010000411.1, read on the forward strand.
AGTCATAGAGCGCCACTTTGGATCAACCACCATGCTCTTGCACCTCCACCACCTCACTAAACCAATCGAAGAGATCTCGTCTGACTCTGGTCTCTCCGGGGCAGACGATGACAACGTCGCCGAAGGGTTTGCTCGTCTTGTCGAGAACACTCAAGTGTCTCACAGTGACGGGGACGTAGCACAAGGTATTCATGCACCAGCCCACGATCGCCACCCTCTCCTCCACAAGCTTGTACCTGAGCTCCAGCACCTCGCCGACAAGTATCATGTCGGCAACTATGTCATCGACAGAAAGACGGGCGAAAAGTTCTTTGAGAGCATGCCCATCTACGCTCGCCTGGGCATGCATCTCCTCTTTCGTGGCAAGGAGCAGGTCAAGTTGCTCGAGGGCAGCAAACGCGTAGAGGATCTCCTCCGCGAACAAAGCATCCGCGAAGGGCGGATCTACGACTCCCCCGACAGCGTCAAGAACATCCCCTCCTTTATCCGTACCTACAAGATCGAACTCGACGAGCTCCTCGACCCCGACGTCCAGCATTACGCCACCTTCAACGCATTCTTTTACCGCAAGCTCAAGCCCGATGCCAGACCGGTCGAGAATGCAGAGGACCCCAGTGGGGTGTGCTCTGCAGCGGACTGTCGGCTCGTCGTCTACCCCACCGTCAGCCTCGCATGCAAATTCTGGATCAAGGGCGACGAGTTCTCGGTCCCTGCTTTGTTGGACCTCGACCCGTCTGACCCGTTGTGCACCCCGTTCGAGGGTGGCTCGCTCGCCATCTTCCGTCTCGCGCCATCGGACTATCATCGCTTCCATTCGCCCGTCGATGCGACCCTGTCGTTTGGAAAGCCAAGAGACATCCCGGGGCAGTACTACACCGGTGAGCGCTCCGTCTCGTCCCTAAAGGGCTCCTGATTGACCTCGTGTGTGTGTGGGTAGTGAACCCTCAGGCGGTCAATCAACCCAATCTGGACGTGTTCGTGCGCAACAAGCGTTCGGTGCTCTTCCTGCGCCATCTCGGCTCAGGAAAACCGATCGCCTTTGTCGCCATCGGGGCGTTGCTCGTTGGAAGCATCGCCTGGACCGCAGAGGTGAGTTGCCCCGCATCGCTCGCCCATGCTGGCTTGCTGATGGGTGGTCAGGAAAACGCGCACGTGCGTCGCGGAGAGGAACTCGGTTATTTTGCGTATGGCGGGAGCACTGTCGTGGCCATTTTCCCACGTGATTTTATCAATTTCGATGCAGACTTGGTTGAGCACTCTGTGCCGCAATCTAGTAGCGCGCACGGACCCCGCGCCATCGAGACCCTCGTCAAGGTCGGATACTCTATTGGACATTGGGATAACAGTCGAGAGTGAGGCATTCGAGTGGGAGATCAGGAGGCGGTTGTACGATCTGAATACCGATAGTGCGTTATCTATCCGTGTATGTATCTAAGAATTTGTTTTGCTTCTAACCAGCCGGGCTTGAATTTGCTCTCATTATGTCTTCAAGCTTCAAGGCCTACGACAAAGAGCCACACAAGAATGTGACCACAAGCAGGGAACAAAGAATGAAACAGATAACGAAAACTCAACGAGTGACCCAGACACACGGCAATGTCTCCAGACTTACCGCAATGGTGCACCACAGCTCCCCTCTGCGTTTTCCCACCTCGCACACGACTTGGCCACTATTCCGGCGCCCACAAACGATGCGCGCACCACTGTTCCCTTTCCGTCGCTGCCCAGGCTCTCGTTGCAGGCGCCCCCGAACCCAACCCTCTGCTCGCACTCTGACTTCAGCCCGTTCGAAGCCGAAACCTGGGCAAGCGATGGGAGGCCTTCCAGCTCTTTCCTCTAGGCTAATTGTCCATTGCCCTGCGTCTGCAGGCGCACCCGCGGTTCGACATGCGTATTCAATACACGCGCAAGCATCGACCGGGGCGACTCGGACACCAGCTGCCCACGAGATGACGTGGACCGTCGTTCAGCAGGCGGGTCGGAGGGCAGCGGGACCAGGGCCGTGAATCGCGGCGGTTGGCGGGGCCGAGGAAAGCGGTTCAGCGTTTGCCCGAGGCGGCGACGGCGACGACAACGTCGGTGGTGGCGCCGTTGGGTGCGGGAGAGCAAACACGCCGTCGAGTACCAGCGTTGATGGGGACCTGACGTGGCTCGGTGGGCCCTTGAGGTTGGGATCGGGCACATTTGCGAGTGAGGCGCAGGACTTTACAGGCTCTGGGTTGTGCTCGGTGCAGATGCGGGGCGCGTCTTGTTCGCGTGCGGGATGCTAGGTAGGGCGTTTGGAAGCTTGACGGTGTAAGTACCCTCAGGAGCGTTGAGGGGGAACACCAGTAGGGTGCAAATTTCCCACGTACCAAAGACCCTACACAGCCACAGAAATGAGCCTGACCTTGCCAGAGAATACTACATCTCTTGCACAAACGCCTTCAATTTGGATCTCAAAGTGGGCGGATGACATGCATGTCTCCTGTGCGGCAAGCGCTTCGTCAGGTGATTTTGATAAAAGGAATGTGATGGTGACTGGCTATACATGAATGTGACCACAAGCAGGGAAAAGAACAAAGAATGAAACAGACAACGAAAACTCAACGCCGCTTCAGACACACGGAGACTTACTGCAATTATATACCACAGCTCCCCTCTGCGTTCTCCCACCTCGCACGCAACTTGGCCACCATTCCGGCCCCCGCAAACGGCATGCGCTCCACTGATCCCTTTCCGTCGCTTCCCAGGCTGTCGTTCCCGGCGCCCCCGAACTCAACTTTCTGCTCGCACTTCGTCTTCAGCCCGTTCGAAGCCGGAACATGGACAAGCGATGGCAGATCTCCCAGCTCTTTCCTCTTGGCTACTTGTCCACCGCCCTGCTCCCGCCGACGCATCTGCGGTCCGACGTGCGTATTCAATACACGCGCGAGCTTCGACCGGGGCGACTCGGGCATCAGCTGCCCACGAGACGACGGGGACGGGGATTCAGCAAGCGGGTCGGACAGCAGCGGGACCAGCGTCATGGGCCGACGGAACCGCGGCGGTTTGCGGGGCCGAAGAAAGCGGTTCAGTGTTTGTCGAGACGGGGGCAACGACGACAACGTTGGTGGTGGCGCCGTTGGGTGCGGGAGAGCGAACACGCCGTCGAGGACCAGCGTTGGGGATGGGGACCTGACACGGCTCGGTGGGCGCTTGAAATCGGATGGGTTAGGATCGGGTGCATTTGCTAGCGTCTTGGGTGGGCCGCAAGACTTTACAGGCTCTGGGCAAGGAGGAATTGTACTCGGTGCGAATGCGAGACGCGTCTTGTTCGCGTGCGGGATGCTAGGTAGGGCGTTGGGAAGCTTAACGGTGTAAGTACCCTCAGGACCATTGAAGGGGAACACCGCCTGAGAGGCGGGAGACGCGATCTTGGGACTATGAGAGTGTCCTGGCGTCTGCTCAGATGTACGGGTCGGACGCATAGACGGGACCGACGCCGCTGGTGATGGGATATTGCCGGCATTCGCTTGGCGCGGAGCAAAGGGCGTACTCGTCATGGTGGGTTCGAACACGTCGATTGAGTGATGCATGAAATCCCCTGCCGTCGCTGAATCTATAAGTACCGAGACCCCAGAGCCGAATCCGCATTTCTTCTCTGGATCAAGTCTGAGGCCCACACGGACCTTGGCTGCGTTCATTTCCATGAGCAGCGCCGGAGCATCGAGACACTGTTTGATGCAGCATGGTGAGTCGACTACAGACGTGTCCGCAGTCGATGAACTATCATCCAGGCTGACGCTTGAGAACGATCTCGTCGATCGAGATGTCCCGAGGCCACCTTTGGATACGACACTTTTTCGCGATGATATCCGGAAGGAGACACTGTCGAACGAGCGCGAATTCGACGAAAGAATAGTGTACCTCAGCTGCCGCTGGGATGGAGGCGTCACGAGGGTGGAAAGGGGAGTAGTCACTGTTGTCATCGAGCTGTTCGATGATTCCGAAGCGGAACGCGGTTCTTCTGCGGCAGGCAATTCCAATAGGAGTCGGCGTGCCTTCATCCTCTCGACTAAAATTAAAGGTTTCGGGATGAATCTGCAGACACGAACTGGCGCTTGTCTTCCGAGTGAGAATTTGATGGGTGGACGCCTCCCCTTCTCGTTTCGGGTCATGATTGGTTCCGATACGTGGCGTGTGGACAGCGAAGCGGGGACGCCTTGGGGTGTACCTAGTGCGTACGGGGGCAGCCTAGCCTTCTCCGCACACTGCTTCTTGATCGTCACGCTTTGCTGGTTAATGCCAATCGAACGTCGCTTAGTGTGGAGGCCTGTTACAACAAACATGCCAGCTGCATAGTCAGACAGATGATATATAATGTGAGTGAAGGTGCTTACCGGAGGGAAAGAGTTGGCCGAAGCGGAGGTGAAATGACAAGCGGATAGCAATCAGGGAATGGGAAGGGAGAAAATAGACGGGAGAGCGGCTAACACCCTGTGAGGCTGACCGGAGTCAGGATGCTGACCAACACAGCCTCAGCACATCGGAAGATCAGGTGAGTTGAGGGTATCATACCTTCATTTTGGGAGACAGTTGCTCTGATGTAGATGACGGACGAAAGAAACGCACCAACTCCATCCTCAGACATCACTATGGCTATCCAATTGACCCATCTGGAGGGTGTAAAGACATGTATCCGCTCAAAAGCACGGCAATGCCACTCGTATCATTACAGTACGTCCAGCCTGCGGGTATTGTCTGAAAGCAGATCGGCACCCTCTGCAACCCGCTCGTGAGCAAACCGTTGGTCCCAATGTGCTTGTATTCGATTCCGACGTAGTTGATCCTCGGCGCATCGCATTCAGAGTGGCAATTTAGAGTGTCTTACCTCTTATAGTCTTCGAGGGCATATCATCAGGTTTGAGGAGATAACAGAATAGTGCACAGGCGCATGGCGACCACAGAAGCTCTGAAAGGACGAGTGGTACCCTACCTGTCTGATTCTGGAGTCAGCGCCAGGAAGAATGAACGGACTGAATTTGATGCCGCGGAGAAAAACAAGGCTTAGTGAGTAGAAACAGATGCTATTTCGCACTGTGTCGCAGGGACTGGGTGAACTTGAAACTTTGCTTGGAAGTGAAGTGCCGTTACAAGTTTGGTTCTATATTACGTAACGATACTTGATCTGAGTTCGATGAGATTCACCTTCACCGACGCTTGGGACCATGAATCGTAAGTGCCATATATTTCAGAGCCTATTGAAGAAAGCTCACACACGTAGAGTCTGAGACAGATGACCCTGCCAGCCTGGGCGCATGTCACTTGTTGTAGACAGCGGCACAGCATATGTCAACAAGCTGACGTATATTTACGAAGGTTTGTACTATACTACTTTTACTACTCGCCACTCAAGAAGACGACAGATGATCCAGAATGATCGGCGAGTGCTCAAAGGATAAAATGCTTGAACGTTTCAGGGCCATTGATCTATTCTTTGTGGTTGTGTTTAATGCTAGACTAAGGACTGACCCGATTTTTTTTACGTGGGACGGCTTACAAACGCTGATTTGGAAGCGCGTTTCAAGAACCTCAACTCCGTTCGCTTTTCTCTCAGACCACGACTGCATACTGCCATGGCAAGTCACCAGAGACCACTTGATGAAGAGACACCCCTTCTTCAGAAAAAATCAAAGACGCCTCTGCCGTGGAACCAACTCTCTCTTGTCTACTTGTCCCTGATCGCGGAGCCACTGGCGGCCTTGTACATCCTTCCCTTTATCAATCAAGTGCGTTAAAAACTCTCTTGGGCCACCGTATATCTGACGCTTATTTGACGCTCGACTCAAAAAGCTCATTGGCGAGCTCGGGGTCACGGGAGGAGATGACCGCAAGATTGGTTATTATGCCGGTCTTATCGTAAGCCAGATAATTCTCACACAAACGCTCTCATGACCTATCTTTGTGTAGGAATCCCTCTTTTTTGTCACACAGGCACTGACCACTTGGAGATGGAGCCAAATATCCGACGTTGTCGGCCGCCGGCCCATTATCTTAATCGGTTTACTTGGTCTTAGCGCATCCAATTTCGCCTTTGGTTTGTCGCGAACGCTGGTTACACTCATTATCAGGTGAGCTGGACCAGGATGCATGTGTCTGATGGCTGGTTTTGAAGCGTTGTCGTTAGTCGGTGCATCGCTGGCGTGCTCAATGGCAACATCGGGGTAATGAAAAGTATGGTCGGTGATCTCACCGACCATAGTAATATGGCCGATGCCTTTTCTGTCATACCAGCCGTTTTCTGTGTAGGGGCGACTGTTGCGTACGTTTCGGTTCACCAGTCAGGGTTTGTGTACTCAGATACTCACCGGGCCTTGCAGTCCATTGCTAGGAGGTGGACTTGCAAAGCCTCAGGAGCGATGGCCTGGAGTCTTCCGTGGAGAATTTTGGGCGACCTATCCATATCTCCTTCCGTCATTTGTGTCGGCATGCTCTGCATTACTGATATTCTTTATTTGTGCTGCGTTTTTGAAGGAGGTCCGTCATTGCATTGATTCAGACTTCCTTTGGAATCACATTTGCTTGACTCTCAGACATTACCATCGAAAACGGGCATGACAAGTGGTTCAGAGACGCCCACAACAGCGAATGATTCCGATAACGCACCTTCAACTGATGAGCGACCAATTCCAATATCGACTCTCCTAACAATGCCCTCCGTGATGATACCTGTTTCGAACTATGGAACGTTGGCCCTTGTGGAACTCGGCTTTCTTGTCCTTTTGCCCTTGTTTTGCTCGTCGCCGATTGAAATTGGGGGACTAGGATTTCCTCCATCCATCATCGGCACATACTTTGCAGTGTTTGGAATGGCAGACGGCCTGATACAAGCATTGCTCGCCCCCCGCGTTATAAAATGGATTGGACCTAAAAAATTGTTTTGTTCGGCTATCCTTTGTTTCTATCCATTGATCCTCATTTTCCCAATCATGAGTGCTATTGTGACAGCACATGGAAAGGTCACTCCTATTATTTGGATCCTTCTCTTTCTCCAACTGGTCTTCTTGGTCCTCATGGACATGTCATATAGTGAGTTCCTTCATCTCGGAAATCGTTTGAGACCTCACGTTCTTGGTATAGCCGTGATCTTTATATTTACTACGAGAGCGGCCCCCAACAAACAATCGCTGGGCGCAACAAACGGGATCAGCCAGAGTCTAACGTCGATCGCGCGCGCCATTGGTCCGGCGTTGACCACTTCGTTGTTCGCTGCTTCGAAGGAGTACAATCTCCTGGGTGGGAACTTGGCCTACGTCATGCTGGCGATACTCACTACAGTCCTCGTTGTGCTCTCCCGTCGTTTGCCAGAGCTAAAGGACGAGTAGGGGACGCCGATGGATCGACGAACTGTGCAGTTACTTTGGGTTTTAGGATTAGTAGGTGTACGTGATGTCTAACAGCATTGAAGCATTTACCACTCTCGTCTTGGAGTCGTAAACCCTATCATAAGCCGATCTCGGCGTACTCGTGTGCGAGTGCCAAGCCCTACCACCCCTCATTTGATCATTCGGTGTTGATACGGATGCGGGGATGGAACATGAGATCGATTTGCGTTGATTGATTCAAGATGCAATCGCTGTTAACCTTCCAACACGGTCTTGAGAAAAGCTTGGCGTCAAGAAACACATACATTCATTGGGGCACAAAGTACAAACTATCGGATCAAACGACGGTCACTACAGAGAAAATCACATTTGGTTCCCAGAACCCACTATCGCAACACATTTCGGAAGTCAAGATGTCAAACACGTTCTGAGGCGGCGAAGGCACATGAGAAAAATGAGTTGGGAGGGCACGGGGCACTCACCAAAATATTCTTTGCAAAGTTCTTGCACGTTGGTCATCACTGGCTACGCGCGGGCAGCGGTCTCGCCTCCCTGATCGACCTCGACAGCGCGAGGAGGATGGTGGGGGTGGGGGTGGTGGGGGTGGTGGGGACGGTCATGATACGCGTCTGTCTCAGCCTGATCATCCTCCACAGTGCTGCGCGCGGGATGATGGTGGTGATGATGGTGATGGTGACGGTGATGATGCTCATCGGTCCCATCGGTGGTGGAACCAACCAAGGTATCCTCCTCTACGGTGCTGCGCGGCGGGTGGTGGTGATGATGGTGGTGATGATGGTGACGATGCTCGTCGGTCCCATCGGTGGAAGCAACCACGGCCTCCTCCTCTACAGTGCTGCGCGGCGGGTGGTGGTGATGGTGGTGGTGGCGGCGATGTTCGTCGGTTTCTGCGATGGAGCGGGTGACGACCTGGCCCTCCTGTTCTTCTTCCGCAGCGTCATACGGGTGATGGTGGTGGTGACGATGGTGACGATGCTCGTCGGTTTCTGCGATGGAGCGGGTGACGACCTGGCCCTCCTGTTCTTCTTCCGCAGCGTCGTACGGGTGATGGTGGTGGTGACGATGATGATGATGCTCGTCGGTTTCTGCGATGGAGCGGGTGACGACCTGGCCCTCCTGTTCTTCCGCAGCGTCATACGGGTGGTGGTGGTGGTGGTGACGATGATGATGATGCTCGTCGGTTTCTGCGGTGGAGCGGGCGACAACCTGGCCCTCCTGTTCTTCCGCGGCGTCGTACGGGTGATGGTGGTGGTGACGATGATGGTGATGCTCATCAGTCTCGAGGGTAGAACGAGTGGCAAGGTACCACTGTACCGCGTGGCAGATGATGATGATGGTGATGGTGGTGGTGGTGATATTCGTCGGTCTCGAGTGAGGAAGGGGAGACGACATCCTCTACGGTGGCGCGCGGCGGGTGGTGGTGGTGGTGGTGATGATGATGATGAGCGTCCTGTCCATCGTCTATCGCAGTGTCGCGGGAGGCGATTTCTGGCAAGACAGCCCCCGCGGCTACGCTGAGGAAGACAAAGGCGACAAAAGACTTGGCAAAACGCATGATGATTGAAGACGGAGACGATATGTATGAACCAGAGGACGGTAGGGTTTTTCGATTGAATTCCCTGCCTTTTTTCTTTCTGACCTTTCGACATTTTATACTCCCAAGCAGCCCTTGACGAGAGAAATCGGAATACTTGTCACAAAAATACCTGCGACGTCAACAATCCAAATCCAAACCGCAGCAGGGAGAACAGTGTAGGGTGGACTTTTACCTTCTAAAAGCGCGCAAACGGAACAGCAACTTCTGTAGATGTGTTTTCATTTGCGTCACCGAGTGACGAAGCTCGCCGTACCGTACCAGCGGAACTGTTCGCTGGTGATCTGTTTCATGTATGCATTCCTACTCTCTGTAAATGTTGCGACAATCTGTTTTTGAGTGAACGGCTCCAGTGTGAGCTATATTACGCCAATGATCAGGAGCTAAGTTACTCATCCGATGACTCAGCACTCAAATGCCGATCCCGCCTCAGTTAGGAAGTTCTTGCTTCTTGAGCGCCAGGTGGCGTGTGCTTGAAATAGGACCTCCAGTGCCTAGCTTCGAAGATGAACATATTGCACTGTTCGTTGCAACTGCATGTTGGTCTATTACAGAGATCAGTATGCGAAACACGATCAGTCCCAGCTCCCATGACTCCCGTCCATCCGATTCATTGATTCCTGACGCAAATGTGTAGTTATGGAAGTCTGGAGAGGATTCCAATCATTGGACCCTCCTCACCTGTCGGGTAGCTATAATAAGCCCTTTGCGTTTCAACAAGCGGGAAGACCTATTTTTAAAACTGACAGCAACCACGGTTCCCCGAGCATCGGCAAATCCTTGATATTCGTCTCTCAGAGGAAGACAGCTAGTATGTGATATTGGTCAAACTAGTACGGTGGTGGAATAGTCTGTTATTCTGCGTCAGCCACATCGCGTGGTACGCAAGTATTGTCCCGGGGTAATCCTAGCCGTCCTGTTCCGGTGTTTGAAGATTCTCGTGATTCCAAATTGCACATACAAAACTCGTCTGATATTGCGAACGAAATGAATTCCGCAGTCGCGACAGCACTCCTGGGAGTTCTCCGAGAAACGTAATGCCAACTGTCGTCCACTTCCGGCGTTGGTAACGGACCAACAAGGGCGAGACCCTGTCATTTCCGCCTGCACTTGTGAAAGATAGCATTTTTGCTCGCATCGCTTGTAGGGGGGATCCATTCTAGAGACAGAGACAAGAGACAAACATCTAGTGCGCTGCCGCTCTTTCGATGACGAGAGCTCGACTAGCCAAAGAAAGGAACTCGTTCACGGTGGTGAACCAGGCGTTTCAGGACGAAAGAATGAATGGTCCGTTGGTGGGCATGACAGACGACAAACTGACGCATAGCCAAACACACGAGGTGGGTGACTGGATCGCCATGTCGATTCATGTTCGGGGCAATTGAAGGAATTGTAGTAATGGAAACAATCATCCAATGCTATCGGGCGCCTTTCAGTAAGGGCAACCTGAGTTTGAGGTAACGACCAAAGAACGTGATACGTACGGGAACTGGCAAGGGACCCCAAGACCAGACTAGAAAAGCGAGCAATGATGGCAGCCCAAGTCTGAGTGCCAAGACCATTAACAATTAGGACATGATCTGCCGACGACCCACTACATTGAACTAAGGCTTGGCTGATCTCGGACTCTCTGATGATTATTTGGCATCGAAGAGCTTGGCGGGTTGTTCGAATGTTCGACGGTCAACTCCGGGCCGAATTGAGCCTCGCTGACTCGTTGTCACTGCCGTGACTCAGATACTGGGCCAAACACCCTGTTCGTTCAACAACACATTGAGGATTTCTTGATATTGAAAAACTCAGTCTGGGGCAAGGTGAGCAGTGCGGGTGACCTCGGGATCTTCCGACAGTGAATTTGGCGACGCAACCGAAATTTGCAGCAAGCCATCGTCCATCATACAACACGGCGACCACGAACATGCACCGACTACTTTATATCCATGGCATTCTTCTCGACATATTTGGTCATTTCTCCCCTTCTGGTTCGAATGAATGGCGCCGCTGTGTTACGGATTTAGCTGCGCTAGCCAGAACTTGCCGAACATTCAGAGAACCTGCGTTGGATGTACTTTGGGAGGAGTTAGATGATATGTCACTTCTGGCTCGGTGTCTGCCCGAGGCACGTCGCACAGGTGTGAATGGAGTATGTGCTAGTTACAGTTTATCTTTCACAAGTTTTAATGTGCGCTGTTCAGAGTTCCAGCAGACCGCTAAGTGAGGCCGAGTGGGATAACCTTCGGGGTTACACCCGTCGCGTCTGGCGCATACACATATTCTCATGTGCCTTGGAGATGTCTGATTCTAGTTCGATCAGGGCAGCACTTACTCAGGCGCCGTCCATCGACCCACTCTTTCCAAACCTCCGGTCGGTAATCTGGGAAGAATTGGAGACATTCCCTGTTGCGCACGTCGCGGTCCCATCGTTGGTCTCGCTACAGCTCGGTTCACCATCCCTGGCTAGAGAAAGCCTACCCCCATCCACAGAAATTTTCAACGGTGTTGGGGAACGTTGCCCAGATGTAAGGCAGTTTCGACTTCACAATATCCCGCCTGGATCGTTAGATGTTGCAATATCTCACCAACTATGTCGGTGGAAAAATCTTCAATGCGTAGATTGTAGTCGGGTCACCATGAGTATCGATGCCATCTTGCATCTCTGCTCTGTGACTACTCTGACCCACCTTTCGCTCATGTTGAGCGCCGAACTAGATGATCAAATCGCAAGTTTTGGTTTCCTTGGTGCCTTCTCCAAGCTAGCCATCCTAGAAATCGAATCCACAGACCTAAAATCTATCACGATTTTATTTTCTCGTATCCAGCTTCCCGCGATCAAGGATCTCAGCGTCCTTATTTCAGGGTATGTTCCATGTTCATCAAACATCCTCGCCCACTTGTCTCTTTCCGGCTCTGGCCGTAGAATCGAGGAGATCGGTCTCGCCGAATGGCTCACATTGGACGACGTTCTTCCTTATAGAGACTTTGGTCACCTTAACAAAATGTGCATCAATCTCACGTGGTCTGTGAGGTTATCGGACGCAGACCTACTTGATCTAGTGTCCACATCACCCCAACTAAAAGTACTTGCGATAAACAGGGACTGGGGGTGGAAAATGGGAGGTGTTGGTGGATTCACACAGCTTCTGAGACAGTGCCCGTCTCTCGAGAGCATTGCCCTTGTCATCGACACATGGACGTTCACCGAAATTCCCGACACACTGGACATATCCTTCCCGCCACGCCATGGAGAACTATGGATTGACTTTTTGGACTCACACATTTCACCTCCGCTCGTCGCTAGTTTGGCAACAGTGTTCTTGGAGCTCCCACTGATACCTTGTACCTTTACTGGCGGCGTCTTTGACTGGGATATTGAGGAGAGACGGGCTGCTCAGACGCTGTGGGGGAGTGTAATGAGTGAGATGATGGAAGAGTTGTAGTGATCCACAGCTCCCAAACCATTGCAGAGTAACAATATGACTCAGGTGGATGGGTATTCTCTAGGGTTACAGTGTACACCAGTTTGGTTTATATGTAATTCTCGCGTGATATAGAACTTCTCGATCTTTCCCTAGGCTAGTGTCGTTCGTTGGTTTCACTCCTTTTCCTGGAGTGATACTTAACTTGTCACCATCCCGTTGTCATTGATCGAGTCATCCTATCAGGCTCTTGATATCTGCTCCTAGTCTGCGGATATACTAGTAACACAGATCTGGACACTAATTGTTGAGATGTCGCTACCAAGCCAAAGGGGAGGAATACTACAGTATGTGTGATTTTACGAGGCGCATCATTATATTACATTAGACCAAAGCCAGAGCAGCTGAGCGAGGAGCATACTAGAGCTTTCGACCGAATGCTCCGGCATTTCCCTGAGCATCCACGTACTCCAGGACCTACAAAGCTGAGAGCCGCGCCTCTGACGCCGTGCTTACTATGAGCGTTCGGGGATGATGGTGTTTGTATACCAGAGCAAACAAACGAAGCCATTCGCCTCTATATGACTATTTCGTGGGTATTCCTGCTCTTTAATTGATCTGTGGTATGCCTCCTGTCGTCTTACTCTAGGCTTTCGATGACAAAATACGTCCAGCCAAATTTGTACCGATCCTCGTCATTAATGCACTGTACGTGACTCTTCCGGATATGCGTTGCTCTGACAGATCTTACTCGGCGGAAAAGTGGTAACGCGAGGACCCAGAGTCCATTGTTATCATCGTAGATGACACCTGCTCAACTACGATGAAGAACTACCAAGAAGCAAGTTTCTTACATGGTCGATAGCTACGGTTTAACAAAGAGGATATTAGCTATGATCAGGATGGATTTACAAACTCTTACAGTTCGTAATACTTGGAGACAAGGCAGTGTTGACGCCACTAGTGCGCATCGTGGTGACGTCCTTTCCTACCCACCTCCTCAACAGAGTCAGAGCCATGTCCATGGCCCCAGCCATCAACAGAGCGAGCATGCCTATGATCATCGTCAGAATTGTTACCCTTGTCCTCGGAAAAGCGAGCATACTCGTCATGGTGACCGTGGTGACCACCTTTTTCCTCAATGTGGTGATGATTCGGCTCCCCCCAGCTCTCTCCGTCGTGCTCATGGGAGTGGTCAGGCAAGGAGACCAAGTCGTCGTGCGCAGCATTGGCTGGCGCAACCGCGGCGGCGGTAATGCTAAGAAAGAAGAATGCGACGAGAGAATTGGCAAAACGCATGGTTGAGCAAAGCAAGAGTGGGTGAATGATTCAAAGAGGATTTCAACCGAGTGTCCTAGTGCTCTGCTTTTTACGATTGATCTTTTATACCTCGCAAGAACGGTTCGGAATTGGCGACAAAATAATATCTGAGTCGTCAGAGGACCGCGGCATGGCGATAAATGTTCTCGGTTGGGTAACTAACCTTCTGTAACTTACACATGCAAACCGTCGACTGTCGCCACATTTTTGTTTGGCATGACTTTTTATGGTTACAGATCCGATAGCTCCAAGAACACACTGTTTCTATAAGTACGTGAGGTGACACAATAACCTTTCTTTGGAAGAGGAGTAGTCGTACCTGTGCTGAGATGCGCAGCTTTGTGCTTGACAGGGACCTCAACCCCGCGTTCTCCAGGTCGCGTGTTCTGAGTCTATAGGCATTTTGGGATAAATGATGAGAAAAAAATTCAAGCCACAACATGTTCACGAGTCGCGTATACACAGTTCGATGGCCGAACGGCAGCGCTGGGTTGGCATCCAACGGAGTCGTTGGTCGTTACCACAAATATAATGGGTGCCACAAGTTATATGACTATCTTGTGAGTATGTGACTTCATTTTCCTAAGAATTTCGGGAAGTCCAATCGGACGTACGGCATTCAATCGTGTGAACAACGAAGGTCTTGGTCCGAACAGGAATTTTGACCCTTTCAGGTAAGCGCACACATGTCCCCAAGTGATTCGAGGCTCTGAATCGATCGAACTACGGCGTTGAATTACTCTTCGAGCTTTTAAAAGGTATTTCTTTACTTTCTGATCCCTAGAGTGTCAAATATGACTTCTTGCAACCTGTTTGTCTCTTCCTTGTTCTTCGCAATCCACTGACACACGGTTTACAGGGGACGAGTCTGGTTATTGTACAGAAAACTGGTAACGGAAGAACGGCAAAGACGTTGCTTACCAGAGAACAGAGTCGATCCAGAGAGGCTGCATGCCTACGTATAATATTGCAAATTAATAAGACCCCAAATATTTGGAGGATGGGGATCCGAGGACTATGGCTGCGGAAAGGGGGGTAAGGAAGGGGTTCATGTGATTGTTGGTCCCCAGAGGTCAAGGATCGAATGTCAGGAAGCGGGAGACGGCGCGGTTCGCAATACCCCGACTGGATAAAATAGGAACCAAGAGTTTAGATTGACCTGAAAACACGGTGATATGAGAAACACTCTGACTCCGGCGGCGGTAGTCTGTGGCGAATAGGCATTCTTACCACCTGGATGGACTTACAACACTTTGAAGGTAATAGGCGCTGTTCCAGTAAATTATATTCCCGCAATCGCAACCAGCAGACTGCCTTCCTTGATGCATGTTCCGGGCGCACAATCGATCGAAAGGTCTGCCGCATCGAGTCAGTTGTTTGACGGCAATGACTTCTGGATGACTAGGGCCGGAAACATTGTTTCTCAGCTCGGGGGTAACGAGGGCGATAATAGCGCATAATATCCTGCATTGTGTTTGACTGTGGGACGAGAAGTGCTACAAGTGAGGCGCAGCAGGGCAGTCTACTCGTCACCCCAGCGCATCGCAGAAGGGATCCAGTAAGCCCTTCCGCAGCGCTCATCTTGAGAATCGAGCCAGGAAAGCCCGTCGCGAAGTAGCATGTTCTCTAGCGCCGCTTTCGCCCGCTCGTAGGTCCAACCACGCCGGACCACCAAAATATCTTCAACTATCCGCCCTCCCTCCACTTGAGCCTCTGCAAGGATAACGCTTTGATCCTCGTCTAGCTCTTTCACAACGCTCCGCACCATCTTCTTCCCCCCAACGTCGAGGACTTCGTAGCCAGCGCCGAGTGGTTGAAGTGTCTTGATGCTTTGGATGACATCCTCTTCCGTTATCACCCCGCTTTCGACGCCTCTCAGTTTGCTGACCATCCTAACCAACTCTCCCATGTCGATGAGGCCGCCGTTCCGATCCCGCGTGCTCACGCAAACATCTACGATCTGAACGCCTAGCTCGTATTGCCAGTCTCCCATTCCGAGCAGTTCCGCCCACCAGCCGCCTTTCCTAGGCCCAGCGAGCGGGTCGACGCCGATAGAGGCGCACATCCGTTGGAATTCATGGCGAAATTTGGGGTCGCGTCGTATAGACTCGCGGTGGGTTTTAGCGAAATGGGCGAGAGCGGTGCGGAATTGGGTGAGTTGCGACTGGAGATGATCGACTTGGGCCTTTGATAGTTCTGATGAGAGTGTCGCGAACGAGCGTTGTGATTCTTGTTGTCGTTCGAAGGCTGCTAGACCGACGCCTCCGAGACGATGCATGGCCAGAATTAATTGTGGTAACTCCGCTCGCTTATGAAAGCTGGTCAGATAAGATAAGATAAGGAAGGCTGACTCCGTAATACCGCCGCCGTTTCCGGAGAAACTTGGTTCAAAAGGCCCGTAACTCGGATCCTGGTTTATTCGCTACCTCGACCACAACGACGACGCGAGAATGGGCCACTTGATTACATTGGCGACGTATGTGTCTTGCATTTCCACTAGCTCATCGCTGACATTCGTGGCAGCTGGTAATGTATCTGATCCATCAACCTGACCACATATCTGACCCCCGCAGTTCTCTGAACCAATGGGCCTTAGATTTTCAAGTAGGTTATTCATGAGATACTACACAGTCCTCGCTGACTTTATGCGATAGGGAAACTATGAACGGATCATTGAGAGTATTGCCGTGGCAAAACAGCGAGGCGCAACCCTTAGAGTGGGTCCAGAGCTAGAGATCCCGTGAGCTCCATGTATTTTTGTGTCATTGTCTACTCACCCGGAACAGTGGTTATGGTTGTTATGATCACTTTCTGGAAGGTGAGTGGGTCTTACCACATTACTCAAGTAGAGGATATGATACCTCGGGCGACAGGTGATACCGTGTTACATTCTTGGGAGGTGCTCGCAAAGATCCTTGCGGGAGAAGACACCATGGGAATCGTTTGCGATCTTGGCATGTCCGTGAATAGATCCAAGTCAACGTTACGTTATCCTGATACGAATCGATTAGGCCGGTCGTGCACAAGAACGTGATCTACAACTGCAGGGTGATTGTTCATGATAAGCAGATCCTCTTAATCCGTCCAAAGATGTGGCTTGCGAATGATGGTAATTATCGCGAGATGAGGTACTTCACACCATGGATGAAGCATCGTCAATGGGAAGACCATTTCTTGCCCAGAATCATTCAGGCGGTTACTAATCAGGTAAGGAACTCGCACCTCTTCACAAAAGCATGAAGTTGATAGTGTGCCAGGTCAAAGTACCATTTGGCGATTGCGTCGTCAGCACCCTCGACACTTGCATTGGTGTAGAACTTTGCGAGGAACTGTTTACTCCAGCCAGGTTAGTACCATGTATCACCCTGAAGTCAAGGCCTTACCGGCCAAACACAGCCCACATATTCCGATGGGACTCGACGGTGTTGAGATCTTTACCAACTCGAGTGGTAGTCATCATGAGCTCCGAAAGCTTTACACTCGCGTCGAACTTATCAAGGAGGCGACCTTAAAGGTGAGTATGGCATGTCCAAAACTGGCGTGGAGCTGTAGACCCTCTTTGTTGTCAGCTTGGCGGAGTCTACCTGTATGCCAATCAACAAGGATGTGATGGTGACAGACTCTACTACGACGGATGCGCAATGATCGCATTGAACGGCCATATAGTGGCTCAGGGCTCACAGTTCTCTCTCAACGACGTGGAGGTTGTCACAGCTACGATCGACATTGAAAACGTGCGTGCTCACCGCACGTCGCGCAGTAGAGGTCTTCAAGCTGCCTCGACCGAGAAGTATCATCGGATCGAAACTCCGTTCGCACTTTCTGGTGGCAAATTCGGAGAAGGCGACAGTGAACGAACTTTGGGTCTCGAGGTGGCCTTGCATGAAGCCAAGTTCCACAAACCGGAGGAGGAAATTGCGTGAGTGTGCCAACATCACGGGCGCATGGGCTTACTCTGCGCAGCCTAGGACCCGCGTGCTGGCTTTGGGATTACCTCCGGCGGTCTCGCACTCAGGGGTACTTTGTACCTCTTAGTGGCGGTGTCGACAGTTGTGCCACAGCAGTCATTGTGTATTCTATGTGTCGCCTGGTCGCAGAGGCCGCCACTCGAGCGAGTAAGTGGATCGCTCCTTTGTGACTGTAATGTATTTATATTACTTTTGTAGACAAGCAAGTCATCGCTGATGCCCGCCGCATCGTGGGGGAACCTGAAGATTCCAGCTATATCCCATCGGACCCCAAGGAATTCTGCGGTCGCCTGTTCCATACATGTTACATGGGAACCGAGAACTCTACATCCGACACTCGGAAGAGAGCGAAGGATCTCGCGGAAGCTATTGGAAGGTATCGTATTCTTGGTCCCTGGGCATGCTTCTGCTGACGCAATTTGACAGCTATCACGTTGATCTAAACATGGACACCCTGGTCACTGCTGTTCGGGACTTGTTTGCGTTCGTCACGGGAGCACGCCCCCGCTTCAGAGCACATGGTGGTACTGCGGCGGAGAATCTGGCCTTACAAAACATCCAGGTAAAATTGCCTGTGTAATCTTCATAGCGTGATTACGAAGCAATTCCTAGGCCCGGTTGCGTATGGTGCTTGCGTATCTGTTTGCTCAGCTTCTTCCTTGGGCCAGAGGTGGACAAGGTGGACTGTTAGTGTTGGGTAGCGCCAACGTAGACGAGAGGTCAGTCGTACCGATTTCTGATACGAGATCTGACCCAAGTCCCATAGTCTGCGAGGATACTTGACCAAATACGACTGTTCCTCTGGTAAATAACACTTTTATATGGCATTCTGCAACTTTTAATGATTTCGATCAGCGGACATCAATCCTATTGGGGGTATCAGTAAAACGGACCTGAAGAAGTTTATCGCGTATGCGGAAGGCGCATTCGACTTGCCCATACTCAGGAGGTACGATGACCACACATCTTCCGTAAATACGCTTGATCGACACAATCTATCAGCTTCTTGGATGCAGTCCCTACTGCCGAATTGGAACCTATTTCCGAGACCTATATGCAATCCGACGAGGCAAGACCGATAATTCATGTATGTATGCATCTAACGTCAACGTTTACAGGCCGATATGGGCATGACATATGATGAGCTTTCTGTCTTCGGACGGCTTCGAAAGGTGGAAAAATGTGGGCCGTACAGCACATTTACGAAGTTGGTGAATGAATGGGGTTCATACTTGTCGCCTGTCCAGGTAGGCAATGATCTAGTAGTCGACGTTGGAAGCTGAACGAGTCTGTCTCGCTACCAGATCGCGGAGAAGGTCAAGTTGTTCTTTTTCGAACATGCGCGTAACCGGCATAAGATGACGACGCTCACGCCGTCGTACCACGCGGCAAGTGCTCGTTCGCTGTATTCTTGAAGCCTGAGTGACCAACTTTTTAATCTAGGAATCATACAGCCCGGATGACAACAGTACGCACGCTCAAAGGTCTGGGACTTGCCTCGAGTGCTGACATGGCTTGATAGGGTTTGACCTCCGTCCATTCTTGTATCCTTCCAGGTTCCCCTGGCAGTTTAGGAAGATCGATCAGGTCGCCGCCGCACTCCCTGACAGGTCGAACGTGGGCCTCGACAAGGCCAAAACGGACTAAAGGCCATCGAGAACGTTCCTTCTTTTATACTGGACGATTTCTTGACTGCGAAAGAAAGAGTATAGATATCAGATACAGTGCTGCGTAGGTGATCGCATAGATAAATAGCTCACGTCGAGTATACGAAATCCAGTAGACGTACAATCATCTGGAGTCATTCATGTCCGTGGGAAACCTGAAATGCAGCTTTGAACCACGCAAACGTGAGTGTCGCAACGATGGTTCAAATCGAGAACCTTGCGGTCCGTCAGTCCCTCCTCTCTGACCCTGCGTTTGATGGCGTCCATGACCTCGCTCAGCGCTGCACGATCAGAGTCCCCTCTCGCCTTCATCAACCCCCAGCTCGTTGTCGGGTTGGAACTCGCTGAAGAAGGCATACACGGCACTGATGTCTGCTTTGATCCGTTCTGTCGTCGCGGGTGGGCGTTGTTTGAGAGAATTCGGGAGCGCGGTGAGATGGGTGACGAGGAAGGCATCACGGAGGTCGACTACTACCAACAATAGGGACGTTCAATGTTGGATTTCGACAGTGGTTTTGGGGCGTGATTTCGACTTGGTTTTCGATTGAGCAATCCAAATCCATGTCCAAATCCACATCATGGATTTCGCAGTGTGATTTCGGCTACGATCGGCACCACCCGTCGGAGTTTTAAAATACCGCGCGACGGCGCAGAGTAACGTACGGCAGCATATACCCATTTCCCGACTTCTCATGCCCCCGAAATCAACTGGCAAGGTTTCTGGCAAGGCCAAGACTATCTCCAAGTCAACTAGAGACAAGGAGAATCCCAGCCTAGCAACTGAGGCAGAGGATGAAACCAAAAGTGCACAGGTTGTTGTCCTGTGTGTTTCTCTTATGTGTCTCATCTATGTATGGTAGCTGGGGCAAGGAGGAGCACTTCCACAGAACAGATGCCCTTCTGACACTCATTGAGGAGTCAGCAACCTGGTGGGCTGGATTTGGCTTTGATTTAGGTGGCCTAACCAACACCACTCCAACTGGCAAAGGTAAAAAGCTTGCTCAGCACTGTGCTGACATTGCCATTGCATTCTTTGTGGATGGTAAGGATGATTTGATGTCCACAACCAAGGATGTCAAGGTCCTTCAAGGTATTATCAAGAATTGGGTTAATGTGTACATCTAGCCTTTATGTTGATTATTGTTCTAGCTTATCTGACTATTTTATGCTTGAAATCAATATATAATATCCATAAGGCACAGCCTGGAGAGACAGGGCATGGTCTTGTCATGGCTGGATCTGCCTCAGATTTTCAAGAAGGAAGTAAGATGGCTAATATATGGGGTAAGTTCTACTGCTATATATTTGGCTATAATGTTAAGTGGTTGCAGAAACCATTGAAAGGAAATTTCCTTGGTATTGTTGAATGGCTACTCTGATTGGTGGGAATCCCAACCATTCTCGCAAGGCCATTGCAAATAGCCAATCCTCTTTGGATCTCAGTGTTCTGGATGTGGTAGAAAATGAACCTAAGGAAGAGGTAAGTTTGTGAATTGCTGCTAATATATTCTAATATTTTTTCAGATGCATACCCCCCATTCCCTTGGTCTTTTGGATGAGGAGAATGATATCCTTGATCATAGCTCTCCTCCCTAGGATGAGTCTCTTTTTGATCAGGAGGAGAAGAGTACAAGTAAGACAAAAGTAATGCTTACTCTTTCTTCAAAGTGTTCAGCTGATACCACTCCTGTTGCACCCTTTGCCAAGAAGCATAAAATCCTCAAGATCTTATCAAGGAGATGGCTGATGCAGAGCATAAGGTACAAATGCTGTTAATGCTGAGCAGAAGACTGCTCATGAGGCTCTTAAGCATAAGTCTGCATACAGCACTGCTATCAAGCTAGAGGAGATGCATCTCAAGGTTCAGTGAGAGGAGGCAGCAGCTCAGAGAGCCCATGAGCTTGCTATGCTGGATAGGCAGATTGAATTGGCTCACATTCAGCAGGGACTTAGGGGAGTTGGAGGTCCTGCCAATATTGACCCACGACTTCATTGACTATTTGACATTTGATTTTCTGGTGACATTTTTACAGCTATTCAACTAGCATGTTTACAATACCCCCTTTTCAGTTACTCAACTAGCCATTTAGATGTTTAAACAAGTTTAGCTTCAACTCCTCCCTTTTGATTCTTGCTTCCAAATATTCCACTTCCCTTGACTCAACCCTAGCTTCCTCTTCTTGCTGTGCCATTTGATCTCTAAGTTCCTGCCATTGAGCATTTGAGTTCACTCTTCTTGCAAGATCCTTTGACCTTTGAGAAAAAATTTGTCCCTAGAGGCATTAATGCCCTGTTAATGTCCCAGAATGAAGATTTGAAGACGGATACAGGTGATGATCCAGAGGCAGGCATATTTGATTTGCTTTTTATCATCAATGTGAACTTGGAGTCCTCATGATGATTGCCATGTCCCTTTAAGATAGCCAACAGCATGCTCAGAATGGATATGAATTTTGGAAACATAGTAGTTGTATGTGGTGTTGTCAGCTGCATCTTTCTTAGGCCTAAAATGTTATAATTGTAATAGATAAAAGAGACATACAACTTATAAGGAGTTTGACACCAAACCTAAAGAGGGTATGCTATGTCTGCCCATATCCACTCATTTTGCTCCAAAAGAACATCATATTCTTTGAAGACATGTGTCTCAGCAAATGCAGATGCATCGTGTTGGCTTCCAGGAAGGCCAACAGTGTAACGCTAAGCGTACTCAAGAGAGCGTTCGACTTAACCCAAGAGAGGCGGACGCTCACGAAGAGGTACCACAGCATCTCTCTTAGCAAGCTAAGTGCGAAACGACGACAGAGGACAAAGGACGATGATGAGTAAGCACACGGTCTCGAGAATCGCTCGAGGACTGAGAATGAGTACGACGAATATCGTAGACAATGAACTAGGGTCTAGGGTTAAGAGATCTGAGGAGTCTAAGACGAAGGATGTTGACCAAGACTGAGGACAACGATGAGGAACTTCAGAGGACTCGAGAATTGCTCGAGGACAAGGAATGAATACGCAGGATGGCGTAGATTCAGTGTAAGGGATAAAAGTACAAGGCGAACGGTATATAAGCATTCCTATCGTGAGAGAATGGAATGTCA
>JBBPUG010000412.1:0-24115 GCA_038094535.1 Tubosaeta aff. alveolata
GACTGAAAAGGTAGAAAGTATCTATGATGCAATCGGCGCTGTGCGCCGTTGCATCTCGTCAAAACAAGGAGACAAAAGATCGACAAATGACAAAGTATCGTACGAAAAGATGTCCGCGGGACCGTGGCTGCGCGCGGGCTTGCCCAAAATCCAACACTACTCGTGTCCAAAAAGCCCTGATTTGTGACACCCTTGCATGTCCTGTTCTTTGAAAGTTGAAGTTGATATGCAATGGCCTACATTGAGCCGCGTGGTTGCTAAATCTCGTATGAAACGCCGCTCTATGCTGGGGACACAGGACCGAACAGGGTGGTAATCTCGAAGAACAGTGAAGGAACAGTTCCTATGCCAGTAGGTACGCAAACTCGTTGCAAACGTTTGACACAGCCTACAGCATGTGCGGCGAGCTGCGGCAGAAATGGTACGAAGCTGACTCTGCACTGACGTTGCACACTGGTACCGATGTCGATGTCCTTCCATTGGTAACGATACTGCCTCCGACGGACGTTCTTCCTCATGATCTTCAAATTGGTGGTGGTCCTGCACTCTGAGGTGCGAACGGCGCAAGGTGGACTTTTGTGACGGACGGTGGACTGCAATGGCTCCCACGTCGAGAAGCCCAGAGTTCGCTTCCGTCCGAAGAAGCTGTCATCGAAGGAACACCGAAGTGGCAGAACGGAACCCGTATCGCGCTTGTCTGCCGAATTCCGCTTGATCGCTCCAACTGTTGACGACGTCATTGCCCTATCGCCGAAGTCCCCCCTTGGGGCCAAGGGCACTACCCATTGTCGTTTCCAAGATCAAGAATGTTGGCGAATGCCCGGGATGTTCCTCATGCCCTCTGGATCGGCTGGTACACCACCTACGCACCTTATCGCAAGGCAACGTCCTGCGACCTGTCAACTTCCCTGGACCAGAATTTGAAAGTCCAAACCTGCAGTGCCGCCTTTTTCAGCATACCAGGTCTGGCTCCGATGGGTACACATTCGGGCGACACCGCTTGATTCAGGGGTTACCGATCTCTCAGTTCTTGGGGTTCAGAACATTCTAGATCTCGATCGTGTTGCTGCCCGTATCCAAGGTCTACCTTTGCGGGGCACGGGTCCGGGCGGTATTAACGTTAGATGGTCCGAAGGCGTCACCTCGTGTGTCCACAACGCCCTAACGTATTTAACGGAATTTAGTTATTGATGGGGAGCATGTCAAAAGATAGCATTCAACTTCAAAAATAAGTTCAAAGTCCAATCACGATCACTCCGAGAGTAAATAATATACATCTTGAACCATGCAACCACAGAAACGAGCTACGAATGATACCTCAGCATATGGATCACACAAAACACAAGCAGGTGTTTATCGATCTTGAAGGTCGTTCAAAAGACGGAGAATGTTAATGACTATGAACAAAGCTGTGAGCCCAGCTAGTGGAAGTGTCAGGTTGAACTTACAGAGGTTGACAAAGCTAGAAGATAGGGGCAATCAGCCACATGCTAAGCACTAATTGAAATGAGGCGTACTCGAGGTAAAGGCTGATGGCACCCAGGATGAATTCGTCAGGAGACAGACGTTTCGTAATAACGTATGTGTCATAGACAATGTAACCGCTAAAGAGCAGGCAGGCACCCAGTGAGTAAATGATGTCTACCGTCTGCCCGAACGGAATGAACATGTTGACAAGCCCAACCATCACTGCGGAAATGACGTTAGACGAGAGCCCAGGTGGCTATTGAACTGCACGGCGTACTTAAAGCAATGAGGCCGCCAAACAGCCAGGGGCCAAGCCCTGAGAAGTCATGCTGCAAACGATCGTTGGATACGATTATATCTATGAAAGAAGAGACGTCAACCTTTGATTGAAGCGTGTACAGCGTTAAACCCAAAAAGACTCCCAAGGTAATCAGACTGCCAAGAATCAATAAAGCCGTCAAGTGGGGCATATGGCAATACGCACAGAGCCTGCACCACGACGATGTTGTCGAAAAACGCGACGAGCGTGCCCAAGGTGAAGGCTTCTATTACGGTGAATGTGGACAGCAATACAAAGTTGAGAGGATGGCTATGACGCTTCCAGAAAAGAAGACCGAGGTTGATGAGGGTAGCGAAGAGTGGGAGGTAAATAGACCACGTGCTGAACAGGAGTCACTCAGACAAACACACAACTCGAAGTCACCGAACGTACTTGCGTTGAATCCACCCAATCGCCGATGTGGACTGGGAAATACCACCAGCGACTAAGCATGTAGCGAGCTACTCAACAAGGTTAGAGGGTTCTTCAAGAGAAAATATAGAGCGATTACTATTTGGCAAACTGCACAAGGTGTCAATCAAATGACAAGGGACCATCAATGAGTGTACTCACACAGAATGGTGTACACCTTGCGGATGAAGGCAGCCTGAACTTCGGCAGAACTCTCAGACACCGTCACGCCGTACTTGAATCGATAGAAGTAAGCGTGTGAGGCCACGCCCCTGGATGATTCCATACCTTGAAGTCATCTGGGATGTCACCTGGTTCGGGTTGATCGTAGAATCCACCGCCTGGAGACCGGGCGCGACCGAGCAATGGGTCCGCAGAGTCCCGTGCTGGGTCAATCAAGGGCTTACTGGACGAGCCAGTTGCCTGGTAAGCTGGGGGAGGAAGTGGATATTGGCTCGAGCTCATTAGTGGTAGTGATAAGCGAGAGAGGACGTCAGCGAACTAGTCTGCGTGAGACTTTTTATACTTGCGCTGGCTGAATCAGCAGGAGTGGCTGTGTGCTTTATGAAGAGGGTTGATCACATTCGTAGCGACACCGCTTTGAGTACAACTACGTATGGCTGTTGGCTGTATCTCCTGTTTGTGCTTGCTGCGTGTGCTTCGTCTTGGGCGATTGGCCAGAGCCACTCCCACCTCCCGCCGAGCCACCTTGGCTGTAGTCTGGCCCCCGCATGAACCGCCTGCCCAACTCCCTCGAAACTCCTTCTGGCGATCCCTCCATCTCGCTGACACGCTCGCGATCTCGGCTGGCTGTCCGTTGATTGCGATCCAGGTGATGGAATATGTGTTTCTCGTTGCTGAGATCGTTTACACCTTGACGTGCCGCGAGGTCTTGGTGAGGCATAGCGTGGGCTCGGTGTATCATTGTGATCGCAGCGAGGATGGCGAGGGGACGCATGGCGATGATAGTGGCAGCGGTAAGTCAAGTGATTGGTTCGACGAAGAGTGTGGTAGCGATGCTGGCGTCATATTCCCTCATCTCGCTAATTTATACGCCATCTCTGGCGGCTGACAGTGTACTGCCCACTCTGCGTCACAGAACCTTTGCGGCTGACAACCACTACTTGGATACGTTTCCCTTCTTGAGGAATGGTATGATTCTGTTGCTCATGATTTCGGTTCAAGTGAGGAGTGGCTCTGACCCACTCAGTCGATTTCCCGCTCATTTCTTCAAATCACGATCCAACTAAAACTTTGAACCCCGTTCATTTACCGAACAAACGTTCTCGATGACGCAGAGCCTCATTGAGCAATTATATATACCTCGCCACAATATTCGTGTGACTGAACGCTACCTTCCTTTCCGACTCACAGGATCATCCCATCGTCGCATTGACGCGAACGGCCATTTTGTGCCGTGATTCGCTTCCCAAGGTGTGTCCATGTACGGTCTCAGTGGGACACTCATTCCCGTACAGGAATTCACACCATTTATTGCTGTCAGTCAAGCCACCAGATCTGCAACCCGTCAGAACACTAGGACCCCTTGCATTCAACAGTGCCGGGAAACTTCACGCGCTGAAATACACACCGAACTTTGTGATTGAACTCGGACTTGTTTGATGTCATCCTGTGTTATGGGGTCGCACGGTCGTATCCCAGACGGACAGAGAATTCAGTGAGTGTAGACGCTTGGCTGCCTACTGTGACCGTGCACGTACCTGTGGCGTTTCATTCAGCTCTTTCCGGTCAACATGGAGATCATTGCACGACCGCAGTGGCGAATCAAACCTTGCACTTGGAGGAAACGCGTCGTTCAAGCTATTTCACAAGTCGTATCCCGCGTGTATTACACCTGTAGGTATCGTGCACGTACACTCCAATTGTATACTGGTATGTTCGCCGATTCACAGGCGGCGTCCGACGTTTCCGCGATTGCTACAGAGATAGCAAGGCCTTGGCAGGCAACCCCAGCTCGCGACATATCCTTTCCATATGTTCCCGTTCATCATCCGACGCATTGTCACCAAACGCAGCATCCATTTCTTCCAAGGTCTAGGTATTAAGTCCGCGTGAGACGGCCGTATCAATTGGCTGAAAACGTTGACACTCACCCTCCCCTTGGTCTCCGGATAGAACAGCCCTATGAGTCGTCAGTCACGCACATTTTACCAACATTTATGACTGCCAACGCACACGCTGTCAAGAAAGCCAAGATGGAGAAACCCGCAAAGAAAAAGTAAGTTCCGCCATTCGGAATCTGGGATAACATCTTGGGAGAGACCAAACCAATGATGCTAGACAGTGGTCAGCAACGAGCGGCGTATTCATGTATAGAGCGTACGCACAAGTTCGACATCCACGTTGTAGAGGTCGTGACAGAGATGCCAGTCGATCTCAAGTGCAGAGGGAAGACTTCGCTTGGAATGACTGTTTTAACAAAATTCAATGTCAGCCTGGATGATTCACGACCTGCAAGGCGCTATTGCGTACCCCAACCAATCGGAGCCCACGAATACGAGAAGTTCACATCATAGATGAAGACGAACGCTAGATGGTAAATAAGTTGGCTTGCGTCTCAGTCAATCAATAAAGAATATACCTATGGCGGCGTGTCCAGCAGTTACATGTCCTGGCCAGTCGTTTCCAAACGCAGCGATCAACGAGCCGACGATGACGAGTGAAATACAGCACCCAGCAGCTCCACACATTAGTAGAGGACGCCGCCCTACACTGTCCAGCAGGATAACTGCCGGGAGAGTGGATAGCATCTGAGATAGTTGGTCAAGTGTATGAGATGGATCGAAAGTATGGCTTACATTTACTATCCCATACACCCCAGTAGCCAGCAAGGAAGTCGTGTTTGGATTCAGGCCCAACTGGCCAAAGACTGGATACAGTCAATTCGGAAGGCTGAACAAATATCGATGACTCACTCGTTGGAGCGTAATAGATGATAGCCTGTAACCACATCAGACGCATCATTCACTGACAGGCCAGAGTACATACATTGATGCCCTGTATTGATCAATCATGTTCGATGAAGAAGACACTCTGATCCAGACTACAAACGCACCATAAACTGTTGGTAAAACATGGTCAAGCAACCCATCGCCAAACGCTTAAATTTCGGCCATGTCGCCACCAGCGCGATGTAATTGTCAACAAAGCCTCTGAATCGGCCCGCCTCAGGATGCGCTTGCTTGCCCACCTCCCGGGAGTATTGTACCTCGGCCTTGATCTCTAGAAACTCATACCGTACCGAGACATCGCCAGTAGGTTTCCGTCGCAGCAGAGATAGGGTAGAAAGCGCTTCCTCGTCACGACCCTGCTCCATAGCCAACGCGGTGAGAAGGGCATGAACGCCATGCCAATGTCCAGGCACTTTGGGATGGTATCAACAGAAATCAAGGTACCAAGCGCTGCAATACTAACCAGGGCAGGGAACATCTGCATGCCAATAGGGACCCTCCATGATGCCTATGTCTGCCCAGTACAACCGCCCGCTGGGACGTCTGTGTATGGATCAAATGTGGGGCTTCCATTCAAAAGTGGACCTGTATATGCGATTTCCGGTGCGCAGCGTGTACCGCCAATATGCGATGTCCCGTATGCGATCCAATCTATACCAGGCATGAAAACTCGAAACAAGACTTGCAGGAGCGAGATACGCACAGCTGAATAATATCTGAACGAAAAAAAGGTCAGCTCTCGTTGGGTACGAGGAATTCTAAACTACACCAAGCGTGATGGAAAGCTGTTGCAGGGCAACCGACGATCCTCGGACATTTGCACTCGAGATTTCGGCCAGGTACATGGGGACGACGTGCGTCAGAGCACCCACCGCCAGACCCGCGACCGCACGACCCCCAAAGAGGTAATCTAGAAGCGCGGTTGAATGAACATGGAACTCGGAAGGAATGCAACTCACTTTGAGCCGTCGCGCCTGTTTGAAGCGCGCTTCCGAGAAGGAATAACACCACGTTGTACATGATGCTCCGTTTTCGCCCAATCTGCCAACGGGGACACCATATTAAGCTACACTTTAACGAAAGAAAGACACGGACCTTGTCGCAAATGGGACCGTTGACAAGGGATCCGAACCAAGCGGCTAAAGATGGTCAGATACCTCGGTACAAAGTACATCCAAGAACGACCAACTTAGCAGCAGGGTTGAGACAAACCATCCCTTGAACACAGGTCAGCTGGAACACGGTGACGCGACTCGTTGGCCCACCTTGAGGTTCGAGTCCATGTATATGGCTGGAAACGCAGCACCAAATGACTCGATCGCGAGTACATTGCTAACGACGCCCTATGGAGGGAAACCGTCAGCTTCGCGTCCTACCAGAGTCTTTCGAACTGAGTCTACCTGGTCATAACCAAAGAGCTGGACGACCGTCAACATCTGCGCGCGAGATAAACAAGAGGATCACTGACGAAGCCACCCAAGGTCGCAAAGCACGTTATGCCCAACCTGTCAAACGATACGCGTGAACGACCACACGCGCATCCGATCGTGGTCTTACATCCGCGTATTCTCAAAGAGTCCCCGAACGCCTAGTACGTGACCACTCGTCTTCACGAGGTCGACCTCGGCAGGATGTTGCCTGTCATCTTCGCTACCGTGTTCCCGGGCGTGTACCTTGGAGCTCGCGCGCGCCAGGTCTTGAGAGTCCATGTTCTTCGCAAAAGCAGAGGGACGAGCTGACTAGCACTGACTCGTGGGTCAGCCTGACACACTTCAAGTTCTCGGGCGACCGCCCGCACGGCGTATTTATACACCGAGCCGGTCAGAAACCCCACTACCGGCGACGAAGGAGCACATGGGTTTGGAGCGTTTCATCATAAGATGCGAACATCGGGAGGCCACAATGCCATAGCAGTAGGATCCCTGACAAAAGAGGTGTCATGCCCAGCTGCGACTTGGACGAGGTCTTGCTCATAACGGCGTAATCATCGAACTGACGAGGATGACAGTATGCGAGCCATCACTCCGACGTTGAGAAAATAGTCACAAGACAGAATGAAAACAAGGGTGACGGGAGCTGTTGGGGCAATGTCTGGCAGGCTAACTTGGCAATGGAGGTTACAGCCCGTATACCATTCTCATTATCACCCTTCAAGCTTTCAAGGTCAATCGGACGAATTTCTACCCATGAGGGATGCAGAGTTAGTAGTAAAAGTTGCGACACTCAACGGGGATCGATCATAAAAGCAAATGAGCAGGGAGGATAGATATATACAATCGACATATAAATCTCTCCGACATCCTTACCATATCCACCTACAAAAAACGGCAGCGAGATGTAAACCAACAGATGGGATCAATGCATCTATGGCGTGAAGAAAAAGAGAGCATCGTACGGGATCCCATCTACATAATAGGCTTCTCTGAATCGGGACGCCATCGGATCGACGATGTTTCGGAGCGCAGAGAGCAGTGCGCTAGCAGTCATTTGTAAACTCCACACGCCCACCGTTCTCACTCGTCGATTCATGTTGGCTTGTGAGACGTGGAATGCGAGCGCATCATAAACCTACGGAACAAAATCAATATTTCGTCAGATAGCTCCAAAGGAACCCAAAGACCTTTTGAGAGATTTCGTCCATCAATCCAGCTATGGAATAAAATGTCAAGCGCTATCAACAATCGAACCAGCAAGGCTCACTTTCCCACATCTGGAAAGGATGTCAGCATGAGTTGATCTACGCACACAGAGCAACTTACGGTCCAAGCACCATCGAAATCACTCGTGTCTTTAACTACCCTGCAATGGATAGGGACAAGAGTATGATGCACGCTATGGATAGGCCGAATTAGTAAATCACACTGGAATCGATCGTGCACGCTCACTTCATGAATGCGACGATGGGTCTGATCAAGGCATTGTTGACATAGGATAAGTTTTGGGTAAAAAAAGGCACAGCAGCCTTGACGTCCCTAAAACGCAAGTCGATATCGATGATCACCCGTGGCTTGTTGGGATCATCTTCGCATACATCATTCGTGGGAGCAACCAGTGGCGGCTTGGCAAGCTCTCTTTGACCAGGGATGTGATCGAGGCTGAGTGATGCCGATGCTGCAGTTGATATCGCATCCGCCAACTCCCCGAGGAGTGCGTCGAACGGGTACTCATCCTCCTGGTCGCGCGGAAATTTAAGGTCAAGTACTGCGTCAACCTTTCCAGAGGTGATCCAAGAAAGCGGACCAGTAGGGTCGGTGGTCGAGTTTTGCATATGGTCAATGTTAACTCCATCAATACGAATCCTGGTCTATGAGAATCCTGAGCCGTTTCCCATGTCAAATTTGCTCATGCTCACCATCCTTGACCACTTTCCATCTTGAATGTCCTGTTCGGTAGTTCGACCGATACTCTGGGGCTTGTGCAGACTGAATAGACAATTGTCAAACTGTCCCACAACACTCTCTGCGCGCAAGAAATCATAGAAAAGCCATTGTTTACGTAGGGTCCGGATCTCAGCCCTAAAGATGGAAGCAGTGTAGGGTCGGAAGTTGCCTGGCTGATATACCGTGACGAGAACGTCTTCTAGTTGAAGTGAGTGCAATTCGAAATCACCGGGGTGAGCAACGCTTCTAAAAGTAGCTGGATCCAAAGGATTCTCAGGATCCCAGAAAACGGAGCGTCTGTCTGAAGAGCACCATCATCAGTATCCACCCAACGCGTCTAGATAGCCGTGACTTACCCAATACACCACGAACGCCTTTGACAACAGCATCCTCAACGAGACCCTTGCCATCCAACCAGCGTTTCAAGGAAAGTGTGACGTCGATAGAATCGATGTTTAGATCAAACATGGAATAATTGACGTCGTCATCGGCATGACTCGGCGTGACCTCTTCTTCTCCGTCCGCGCAGTAATTGTAAGTCGAATGATTGCTCACGTCGTATTCCATAGCCACCTTGTGCCCAAAGGTTTTCCTCTTTTTCTGGGTAGTATTAGTGGTGTGTGGACGACGTGATACATAAACGTTTTTGAACGAGATGCGAGAGTCTTTCCACTTGGGTACTATGGCCGACTCGAAAATGACCGTCACACCGGTTTCGCTAGTCAAATAATTGCTGATGGCTTTAGCAACGGATTCTAAAGGAAAACACGTCAGCGAGTGTGATGCCTCGAAGAGCTATGCTAACCTTGTAATCTCAAGCTATTGGCAGTAGCAAATACGACGGAAAAGAAGGTGGTCCTGACGGACGATATTAGCTTGGGAAGAGTGGATAGCCCACAACGACACTTACGTCCCAACCAAAATCCAAAGTGTTTGACTCATGAGGAACCAGGTGATAAACGCGGATATATCATCTGCATTGAATTTGCGAAACGACCGAATGGTGAACCACTTGAAGCGTATACGGAGACGCTGCCAAAATCCATTTGCGACTTTGAGAAAGTCGTCTCTGGTGGGTCGGTGCAGATGAGAGAGGGAGAGAGCCAGGCGACGATAGAGACGAGGGTAGTTGTCAAGATTCAATGGGGGTAAATGTGAGTGTGACTCTGCGGGTTTGTGAACAACGTCGGGTGACTTGTCTGGGGTGTCGGGACGAGGAAAAGCTGTTTTTTGTTTGATATCGCCATGGTTGAACCGGGCTGTCAAGGTGTTTGAGGTAGACAAGATGTTTGAAGGGTTCGCCCGTGGTTGTGGTTGGAGGACAAGTTGGCGTATAAAGAAGAGTCGGATGGTGCTGTAGCGGTCGATGGTCGAATGTAAAGCTCCCCGCGTAGAATGTCGAACCAGTGCATTCGCTCGACTTTTCAACATGCGGGAGCTACAAAACCTCATCCAACCAATAAAGTGCCATACAACCCAGTGCGCATTCGGTAATTTGTTCTCACGTATGCTTTCAACCTTTCAATGATCTTCGTCCATCTCGGAATCTCCTGTCCAAGCATCGCCGAGAGGGCGCCAACTTAAATATCTCAATCTATCTAAATTGTGATTCTCTGTCTTTGAACCAGCTAGCTTTGCATTTCTAGTATACGGTAATGTTCCGATTATGTCCAGCAGACTGGCGACGTTAACTCTAGGCTGACTATGGCAAGTTGAATGTCGGAATTTGGCCTAACAGATGAGGCATCAAGAAGCAACGATACGTTCCCCTGCCTAAATATTTCGATTTGTTCCGAACTTGTTTCTTTTCTTTGTCTTGTCGACGCTCAGAACATGGTCACATTCAGGATCATTCAACTCATATGCATGTCATATGTGAGTACGTATCCTCTTTCAGAGTGTCCACTCAGACTGCACCCAGGCATGATAGGTGCAGTACAAGCAATGGCCCGAGTCTGCTCTTACAACGGGAACAACTTGGAGCCAAACGCACGGTGTACGTACGTACTTGTCATTTATCGCAACCCGCTAAGCTTTGCAATCTGTCCAAAAGTGTCGGGGAAGCAGTCGAGTCAGAACACTATTCTTCAGTGTGCTTGGCATTTACACTCTTTCAGAATGTCCGCACAAGCAGCGGCCATAAAGAGTGTAATGCAACAAGCGAGGTCCCGCAAGTCTCCTCTCACGGATATTCACACTCCCCTCCACCCGTCCGTCCAAATGTTGAACCGTGTGTCTGTGCTTCTCGCATGACCACGACCGGTGCTGCACCCGGTGAGTCCCCTGCAGATTGCCTGCTATCTACGTCAGAGACGGCGGAGGCAACTTGCCGTGCCGCTTCGATGAGTACATTTATCCCGCATGTCGTTTGCCCCCTGTGAGTCCAACTTAGCTCGGGATGAACGCTGCTCGACTTTCAGGTCAGCAATGCAAGGGCTGACTGCACTCCGATCTTTGTGGTTGGCTTTAGCACCGAGGAGTTGCTCATACATTGCGCCAACGTTGGACAACAGGCACAATGCTGCGTCCCCAGCCGTAAGTTGATAAACGCGTACCAGAATGCGGCCGTTGATGAACATCAACTGATATCCTGCCTTCTCTGATGGCAGGTCGCGAGACAGGAGATGCGTTGCGAAGGTCTACCGGCTTGACAATGCTCTCAGATGCGTGATGTTCTGCGTCTTTCGACGCCTAGATGTGACTGTGATTTCAGACTTGTACGTCGGGGTAGTTTGTTCCAAGTGATGGATAATCAGGCCGGATGATGCGCGAGGATCCACGTTCGCATACTCCTGACCCTCGCAAATTTATTCCATGCTTGTACTGTCATTTTCAAACGTGGATACTACATTGTTTCGTGCGTGTACTGTACTGCAAGAAAAAAAAACAGGCGTGCGATGAACGAAAACAATATTGGTATAAAAACATCTTCAGTCTGACGCAGCAACCGCACCCGCCCTCCCCCGGCTATAAATGTCAAGTATATGCTCCAGCTCATTCTTGAGTGACTTGTGCTCCGTGCTCAACTTCATCAACTCCTCGGGGTCCAGCACGTCCATCTCGGCCTCGGACTCCCCATTCAACATCGCCTCGATCAGGTGCTTCTGTGCAATGGCCTTGCTAAACGTGCTCATATAGGTCACGTACCGCGATTTGTACAGAGAGCGGAGGGCAGCGGGGTCCGAAGATGGCGGGTATACTCGCGTTCGTCGGTGGGGTAACCGATCGCTGGGGGGTCGGTCGGACGAGATGGATCGCTCGGATGCAGGTGGCGGTGACGGTTTGCGTTTGCGCGGCTGAGGGATCTCGCCTTCGTCCTCGGAGGAGGTATAGATGGGGGATCGTCGTCGCTTCACACTACCGCTCGCCTTGGAAGGTCGCTCGGGTTTATGCGTTGATGCACTTATAATTGCCCGTCTGTCTTGGGAAATGGGTGCCTGAGGCGATGGGTCCTTTTTCATCTTGAGACGAGGGACATGCGAGGGCTCGTGGGCAGATTTACGGGACGACTCCCGTACCTTTGAAGAAGTTGCGATGGTGCCATCGTCCAGTTTTCGACGTTTCAGCACCTTGGACGAAGTGTCGTCGATGCTGTCCTCTACGTCCTGCAGCACGGTCTTGCGTTTGAAAACATGGGCGCTACCAGTCGCATTCTCTTTCGAGTTCCGTTCCTTCTCCCTCTGACGTCTTTCTTGAATGTCCTCTCGCTCTCGTTCTCGCTCCCGCTCCTTGTCCCTCTGACGTCTCTCTCGCTCCTTTTGCTTCAACCTCTCGCGCTTTTCCAATTCAACACGCTCCCGTTCCCGTTCCCGTTCGGCCCGCTCCCTTTCCTTCTCTCTCTCCCGTTTCTCGCGTTCTCGTTCTCGTTCTCGTTCTCGTTCTCGTTGACGGTCGATTTCCCTCTCTCTCTCGCGATCGGACTCGTCCTCCTTCTTGACGGATTTCGGTGGTATAGTTGGTATCGTTTTTCTTCCGTATGATCCAGGAGGAGGGGCCGCAGGTGGGGGCTTTTGGGGTAAAGGGGTAGAGTGTGATGTAGGCGTCCCGTGCCTTTCGGTGGTACCGGAGGAAGGCTGAGGGGATTTTTTCGCTTGATAACCCGAGCCGGGAAGACGTCTCGAAGCGACCGATTTCACCGCCTCGGATCTGTCTGCCTCTGCTCGTTTTGTGGTATCCGGACGAACTCTAGTACTCTCGTCCTTGATCTGTATGTCATCTTTGGGGGGTTTAGATTTTTGCTTGGAGTCCTTGGTCGTGATCGCTGAGCGCTTGGTATCCGCCTGAGCGCTGGTAGAAGATTTATTACTGCTGCTGGATGCGACGGGTGGGGGTGCCGGGATGGTGGGTGCAGTGGGACGATAGCGGACATGATCCCAAGCGGGATCCGAGTCGGGTATGCCGAGGTCCTTGAGCTTCAGACGTGCTTGGCGAGCCATGTTTGTGCGCGTGGATTCTGCGAGTTTCGGCCACTCATAAGGGCGAACTTCGGTCCATGAGTGTGGCTTGAGAGTCCAGAGGCGGGGAGACTTGTCTCCTTTTTTGGCAGGAGGCTGTTCGGCGATCTTGGAGACACGGATGAGTATGGAAAGGATACAAGGGGAATGTGGCACGGACCTGGTCGAGGAGGGCAAGGAGATCGTCGCGTGCGGAGGTGGATATGCTGGCACCACCGACCATCTTGACGGTGTCCTCCGCCAGACGGGGCTCTATGGCGAGGAAATGGACGAGACGGCGTCGGAGATCGGTATTTGCCTTTGTTGGCTGTGGCAGAGGCGAGACCTTGCGTTGTGGCGCGGCAGCAAGAGGAGAGGTCTTTTTGGGGACAACGCCCGATGCGGGTGGTTTGCGCTTGTGCTTTGTCGGGAGGATGGGGGGTTGGTCGAGGCGGATTGTCTGTCGCTCCAAGTGCTGCTGTTTCGCGACCAAAGTCTGGTGTCGGACCTTGTCCGTGACCTTGTCCCCGAGCTGGCGCTCGACCATGAACTTGCCGATGACGTTTGCATGCAGCTTGAGTGGGGCGAGGGGCTTGGATACGATTCTGAGGTAGAGCTCATGAGGGGAGCTCTCCTTCTGAGGACGCATAGGAAAGAAAACATCGCCGATGTAGATGCCCTGGAGAGGTGAGGATGACAAGAGGAGGAGGAGAAAGAGAGTGGCTCACTGGAGCGTCGCCAAAGTCGAGGGACAGCTGTGTGTTGGTGTCGAGGGCGTCGAGCGTCTCTGCGGACATGCGGACAATCATCGCACGCTTCGGCTTTGACTGGAGAGTCGCGTGGATCAGCGAGAGGGAGGTGTCCGGGAGTGGCATCGATGATGATGACAGCAAGAGAACAAGAAATATTTATTAATTTATTAATTACAACTTGTTGGATAAAACCAAAATTTTAATTTTTTCCAAAAATTGCTGAAAGCCGAAGCTAACAGACGAGTTCGGATGTGTAATTTGCAATCAGCAAAAGACTGTGCCTCGGTAAAGACCTCACTGGCGACAGTACATGCCCGAGCACAAGAGATGGGGTATGTGCCACATCCCCCCCCTTTATATACCCACGCCTGTCGTGCACGGACCATCTGTGGCTGTGCTATGGTCCGAAATAGCATCTCCTCTCGTGTCCTTCTTCTTCTCCGATCATGGACATCGAGAACAGGTTATGTCCTGGTTGCAAACTCTCCGCCGTCAACGAGTCCGGCGGTCTCGTCGTCGCGTTCGGGTGCGTGTTCAACCCTCCTCGTTACCCGCCCTGACCTCCACCAGCCAATCCTTCTTCCACGTCGACTGCTTCAAGTGTGCAAAGTGCAATAACAAGGTCACCGCAGACACCAACCTCCTCCTTCTCTCAGATGGCTCCCCCATATGCGCAGAGTGCAGCTACAACTGCAACATCTGCCACCAACCTATCCTCGACGAGGCCATCATGACCGGCGACGACTCCTACCACGCACACTGCTTCAAGTGCAAGGTCTGCCATAACCGCATCGACGAACTCGTATTCGCCAAAACTACCCACGGCATATACTGCATGAACTGCCACAATGACCGCATGGCAAAGATCCGTCGCCATGCCCAGCGAAAGAGGGAAAAGGAAAGGGCCGCCTCCTCCACTCGCGATCGCGATTTCCTCACAGACAGCTCCGTAAGTCCGCCCCGTCCATTCCCTTCTTCCTTTGATCACGCCCCCCAACAGCGTACCGCCCCTTCCTCGGTGCGTTCCCAAACATCCACTCTGGCTCTACGCGACGCGCCCTCTACTCAAAGCTTCCGCCCCTCCGCCCGCGACACGGCATCCGCCGTCACCACGCCAACAGAGACACACCCAGAGCCGACATCATCTCAACTGTCGGAGCAATCTCAATCCTTTGTCATGACAATCGCTCCCCCTGACACACATCTTCCTTTCTCGGAACCCCCAATCGATTCCGCAGCTCCTTTGCAATCTGCCCCCGCAAATTTGTCCACTTCACATCTCAATCCTCTCTCTCCAACTCCTCGCCAACGTCGCAAAAGCTTGGACGATGGCCTGCGTTCCCACCAGGACCCCCCACAAAAGCATCCCACGAGTGCCCTCAACGTTCCTTCCCAGGCCACGCGACCAGACAAACGTCGCTCAATCAATCCCAGTTTGACTCTCCAGCCCAAGACCCCCGACTCGGCCCCCCCAGAAATCGTTCGTTCACAAACACTCCCTCTCCGCCCCGATTGCCCTTCGCCCTCACATCCGCTCTTTGACGACCCCGACTCCCGAAGAAGCTCTAACGCGAGCTTGGTGCGTGACAATGCCTCCGACACCACCATATACCACTCCCCGTCCTCTTCTTCCGCCATTCTCGACAATGGCTACCCAACTGACTCAGCACGGGCACGCTCTGCCTCTTATGATCCGCAAACGTCACGCCCCACAACCCCATTGCGCTCTGCTCCCCGCCCTCTCATTTCACTCGAACGTCCTCCTCAGCGTTTAGACAGTCTCTCTCACGTCAATGGCACCAACGGTCGTGTCGGTCATGCTCGGCCCACTCGTTCAGACGTTGCTCGCTCAGAAAGAACATCAATACTGGACGTGAACGGCGGCGTCATCCCCCCCTCCCCTTCCCATCGCGCAGACGTGCCTCATGGGGTGGAAAGCGGCACCGACACGGAAGCAGAGAGCTCCAATGGCAGAAAGTCAGAGGATGACATCACTCCCATCGATTCCCCGCCTCTCCCTCCTCCGAAACTGCGCCCAGTTCCCCTTACTCTTAACCTTGAGGTAGACGTTTCCGCCGCCCAACAGGACGGTTCAGACGAATCATCCCCGGTGGAGGGTACATCCATCGCGACGTTCATCGCCCCGGCCTTGCCACCCATACGATTCTCCATGTCTGGCACTGATTTCTCCGATTTTCTTAGATCAGTTGGCGGTATACCATCCCTCAGGTCGTTGGATGAAATTGCACAGCAAGAAGACACACCCGCCAAGTCCCCAACTTCTGTCAATACGTTCGTCCCTCGGGATGACGTCGCAAAGCCACTCACCGACGTCCCCGGTCGCTCCCATGACGACTCGGTCACGAGACCTGCTTCCGTGGCACCTCCCTCACCCGCTGACGACAAGGAAGCCATGGATACAGTGTCGACCATGACACCCCAGTTCCCCTCCAGGGATCGTGCCGCCTCCGAATCACAGGCCCCTTTAACCAATGGGATCTCCAAACGTCAAAGGTTCGATTCCAGTGCCTCGGTGAATATCCCCCCCTCGACTCGGATCACGGTTACTTCCCCCAGCGGAACCTCGTTACAATCACCCATGACGAACGAGACACACGACCTGGTCCTTCAGCGCCTACAAGAAGCTCTGTCCGATGCCGTCGCGCGAGGGTCACAGCAGCTCCGGTTCGAAAGAGTATTTGTCGAAACCATCTTGCTCTCTTTGGAGCAGAGACACAGGGACCATGCAGAACTCAAAGAAAAGTATGACGGAACCAAGGTAATCTACTACTCTTTACGTCAGGCTTCATTAGTTTGACGCTATGCCATAGCGGGTGAGCGAGCAATATATGGACGGCCTCACTGTTGCGCAAAAGGAATATGACCGTGAGCTTGTGGCGCGCCGTAATGCAGAGGCGGAGATCATCCGTCTACGAGTCTTGCTTTCTGGCCAAGCTGCCAAACTAACTGCCTTGACGGGAGAGACTAGCCGCCGAGAGGCGCGGCGACAGTTGTCAGAAGAGCTTACTAAAAGCTTGGACCAGCTGGAAAAAGATCTCTCGAGGCTCAAGGCAGAGCGTGATGTTACGTTGGCGGAGGTCGAAGAGCTGTGCTCCTCGAAGAGGTGTGCATCGCATCTTATCCACGATCACACAGCACGCTCATCGGAACTCAGTGCTCCTAGTAATGTATCTACAGGCCAGGTCTCAGCGGCACAGCTGAGTCGCTCGCTGACTATGCGCCTTGAGAACATTAAGAAGCAATACCAGCACGAACTTGTACCTCTCACGCAGCAACGCGAGACTCTTATCAGAGAGATCACCGACCTCAAATCAGCCCGCGAACAGTTCCTGGAAGAGACAACGGTGCTCAACGCCA
Organism: Tubosaeta aff. alveolata; assembly: GCA_038094535.1. Classification (NCBI taxonomy): domain Eukaryota; kingdom Fungi; phylum Basidiomycota; class Agaricomycetes; order Boletales; family Boletaceae; genus Tubosaeta; species Tubosaeta aff. alveolata. The sequence continues at coordinate 17,113 of JBBPUG010000412.1, forward strand.
GGAACGAGGAACTCGCTCAGCTCAGCGCTCAATACACCCGGCGAATCGAGGCTGCCAGGTCCGATACACCGCCAGTAGCAGACGTGCCTCCGGTCAAGCCCCCGCCCATATTGCAAGAAAAGAAGAGCGCTTCGTTTGATCGCCCTCGTCCCTCACCAGATCATCCCCCGCCAGTCCAGCCCTCACTCAGTGCAAGCTCCAACTTTAGCTCGTCGACACTCGTAGACGATCGTGAGATCAAGATGATCAGAGTACCAAGGGCCGAACATGTAGATGCCATGTCCTCCGTCAAGCACGGCATATTTAAATGGCCAGGTCATCGAAGGGATCACGGGCTTGCAGCCTCTGATCTCAAGAGCAAGAACAACTTTGAACACAACTTCCAGCCGGCGAGCGCCCTTCGATTCACCCGTTGCGATCATTGTGGAGAGAAGCTGTGGGGCGGATCGCACTTCCGATGCACGAGTGAGTCCTTTGGCCTCTGCTCATTCCCGGGGCTCATCGCTGTTTAGCATGTCATATCAACGTTCATTCACGATGTGTGAATCAAGTCCATCTAGCATGTTCTCAGCATCCTTCACGTCCGCGGGAAGATTTGATGGGGATTGTACAACAACGTATGTCGAGTGATGCGTATGAGTGGCTTGCGATTGATGTCTTGGCAGCGCCATCGATCCTTGGCCGTGATCTCGACGAGCAAGTCAAGTATGACTTGCGATGGGGCGACCGGAAAGTACCCGTCATTGTAGAAAAGTGCATAGAAGCAGTCGACGCGCTGGGTAAGTCTGCGCAAATGTCGCTGTTACTCTGCTGATGGATTTGCAGCGCTCGATTTTGAAGGAATCTACCGCAAGACAGGCGGGTCAAGCCAAACCAAGATGATCACACAACTATTCGACCAGGGCGACTATGCCGCCTTTGACCTCATGGACACGGATCGCTTCAACGACATTTGCTCGGTGACGTCGGTGCTCAAGACCTACTTCCGCTCGCTCCCGGTGCCGTTGTTAACGTACGATCTGCATGACGAGTTTATTGCGTCGGCGGGGTTGAAAGATCCGGCGCTCAAGATGAAGCAACTCCAAGAGCTCGTCGGCCGACTGCCCTCCGAACACTATCACACACTCCGACTTTTGATGCTCCACTTGCATCGGTAAGCGTTTCCCTGGCTTGATCCCTACATTACTCATCGCGATGGCACTGCAGTGTGCGAGAGCACAGCGACATGAATTTAATGACCGCGCGCAACTTGGGTGTCGTCTTTGGACGTAAGTGTTGTCTTGCACCGGATCACCTGTGCCTCGCGTACTGATCTCATCGACGTAGCAACACTGATGTGGTCGCGAGACCCTGACCCAGGCTCCGAGTTCAGCGATATGGCCGGAAAAGCGCTGATGGTGGAGTGGCTCGTGGAAAATGCCCCCACACTGTTTTCAACGTGAACCCAGCCTCTGGCGTTTATTTTAAATCCTATCCTATTTGTATATTTTTTCCCATCCAACTATTGGATTTCCACGTGTAGGACCGTTTTTTAAGGACTAAATTATTCCCTCCTAGTCTCTTTCGCGGGTTGGGCCAGGACCCCCATGCGACCCGTTTCGTGCCGACGTTTTATTTCCGTCTCTCACAACCCGCGTCTATGCCTTTCCTCTGGTCACACATCACGCCGTTTCGAGGGCCATTCGTGTTTTTTATAGGCCCGTTGTCACGCCACTCTCATTCGCATTCACACTTGTTTATTCCCTTTTTTTGGATACCCTCACGGATTATACTGTAGAGGTACAGGGTTTCGGAATACCACACTCCTAGTCGTACCTATTACCTTGCCATGCATACCAAAACAAGGGCTGGGGAAACAAGCACGTAAACAGACCCACACCAAAACACATCCGATCGATCGGCCCGCGAGATCAAAACAGTTCGCGAGACCGTCGCGTTCGCGGGACGGTCTTGTCCGGTTTGAGGGTGCAGTACAGGAAATGCCGACGGGGACCCGAGGCAGCGACGGCGGCTACCCGTGCCCCCAGAGGCGCCGTCGCGTCACTCCGAACCCCGAGCGAAAACATCCTGTCAAACACTGTCCCGCGTCAGCACACGACGGCGAGAGCGAGATGAGGGGGCGCACGCGTCGCGGTGAACGCCTTCGCGGTCGTCTGACACGCGAGGTGGGTGAGCGACAGCGGCGGACTGACGCCCTCCAGATTCCGGAGGTAGCGATAGACCATCGAGGGCTGACAGGGGCCTGTCGCGTGCGTGTCAGCCACGGACGGGGTGGCAGGCCACGGGACGCACCGAATCGAAAGACGGCGTTGTAGGCCTGTCGCCATTTCTCTTCGAGCAACCGGGCGCAGTTGGACGGATCTGGACACGCCGGGCACTGGAACGGGGGTGAGCGACGGTGGGGTCACGACGGGGGCACGCACGCATTGGTATTCCTTGGCGAGGGGCGTCAACCCCAGTTTCAAGACGCGTTCGAGGAACCAGTTGCGCCTGGATGAAACGCGCGTCGGTCATGTACATGTACATGATCTGGGTGATCGCGTACCGTTTTTCGAGTTTCAGGAGGGTGTCTGAACTGAGTGTGCTAAGCTCTTCGTCGGACCATCCGCCGGGGTTGTCGAGCACGAAACGGCTCGATTCGCGGTAGAGTTCTTCTTCTTCGAAGAGTTCCGCGATGCGCATGGCTTTGATAGGCTTGCCGGCCGCGTGCGTGAGCAAAAAGGTCAGGCACTCCTGCTGAAGTGTGGGAACGCAGAGTTTGTGTGAGATGTTTATCAGGCCCTCGACATTGTTCCAAGAAATATTGCACTGAAGGCTAGGGTACGTTGGGATAGTTGATATATACCACACGGAAACAACGTACTGCGGATACACGAATTTGAGGAAATCATGAAAGATGGAGGCCTTTTCTTCCTTGAGGACGATGACAGCGTCCTGGTCGTCCATCCGCCGCCGCCGCCTCATGGTGGCAAGCGTGTTTTGTGATCCCCCGCGCTCCGCCTTGTGTCTTCCCTTGAAGTCGGACTTGACATCGCCACAGCCTTGGAGCTTGGCCAGGCTGGCTCCACGAGCGTGTGTTTTACGCTTGTTCGTGGGCTTTTCGGGTTCGAGTGGTTCGGGTTCACTCTCGCTTGCTTCGCTCCCACTTGCCGGTGGGTTCTCAATCTCCACGGGAGAAGAGTAGCCGGACGCGGGAGAGTCGCTGCTGCCATCGTGAGTATCCACTTCGCTAAACGACACGGCGGCGGCCTCGGGGCTGGGCTTGTTTCCTGGTACGGTGGGGGGCTGGGAGATGGTGATGACAGAAGACATGGAGGGTGGACGGCCCGTCTCGAGCCAACTGCCACTTAGCGCGGCCTCGAAAAATGGAGAGGCAAAAAATAGGACTTCCTTGTGCGCCCTGTGGCGACGTAGCGATGAGTGGCGGTTTTCCACGTGAAACTAGAGGGTCAGCGACAGACCCACCAGAATGTGGTGCTCTCGACGACGATTTTGACGGTGCCAGGGAATCTACCGCTGCGCCGGGTAAAGGTATCATCGATCTCAATCGCCTGGTCTGATTCGTACAAGTTGAGTTCGGAGACGAGCTCGTCGTTGTCGCATTCTTCGAGAAGCCAAGGCGGTGAGCCAGAGGACCGGAAAACGCCCGAAGCAGCGGCGTGGGTTTCTGTGGGAGAGCTGAGAGATGCAGATGGGTTGTTGAGTCCGCGCGAGTTGCGAGCGATGAGGATGTGGGAGGGATTCGTGCTCATCGTCAATTTGGTGGTGGTCGTTGTAGACAACTTCCAAAGTATATGTGCGACCGGACGTCGGACAATCGTTCAACCCGGTTTCCTCGTCCGCTCGTCATCTCTCTTGACCATCAGTTCTTCGGAACCGAGCAGAGGTTCTTGATCAGCGCTTCGAGCAGTTGTCCATGACTAGCGTGCGCTGGTCTAGCACGTTCAATTCGCTTGGGGCGTGTTGCAAAAATTCGACAGAGACACCACCGCACTTTAGGGCGACCTACCTGGTCTGTTCATTATTCTACCGTACGGTCCTCATACAGTACGTACTAGAGTCCTGACGGTATCCCCGTATCACGTTTATACGGCATAACCCGGAATTACCTTGACAAATATGTTCATCGCTGCTTGTTCTCCTCCGCGTACTTGACACAGGCATCAATGAATCACATTGTGTGCGTCATATTCTCATTGGCCAACACAGCCTGACATGGCCCTGTAGTGTAGCGGTTATCACTTGGGATTCTGATGATAAATTCCCAAAACCCAGGTTCGATTCCTGGCATGGCCTGTAAATTTTGTTCTCGTTTAAGAAGTCAACTTGTACGACCCGGACTCATACGAAGTCCTTCCGAGAACACAAGTCTAATGTTCAAACATCGGAGTGGGCGCCTCGCTAGCGGGCGTGTTCGGGCTGCTAGGAACCACAGAGATCTCTTCCGCGATCGTCCTCCCTGCCTTCCAGCGGACCTACGTCACCTTCCATACCGTCGGTCCCCGGCCAGCGCTGCTTCCGGTGACGAAACATTCCAGTCATCGAAGGATACAAAAGGTCGGGAGGGAGGCGAGGACAAAGAAGGCGGAAGGGTGCTCACGCACCATTGCGAGGATGATGTCACTCAGATACTGATGATTATCTCTAGGACCTGTATGCGACCATTTCGGAGAATGAGCCGTACTGCCCCGATTCATTTGATGCGAGTTCCATCCTTTCTGTTCCCCCGGTGCTATCCGCGGCGTCTTGTCCCGTTTATTCCTCGAGCTCATGCCTCCACCTACTTGGATGGTATCCGCGGATATGAGTCCATGTTCACACGCCTGCGTCTCGCCCCCGAGCATCCAGTTGGCTTTCTCCGATACGTCGAAGCGCGTCGGCGAGACAAATATACATTCCCTCTCGCAGCGATCGATATGACGCGTCTAGGTCCAAACATCTCGGGTTGCTAAGAACAGACAAGATGACATTGATCACAGACATTGACCATCCTTCCGATCTTCCAGAGAACCCTGCCCCCCACGTCGTGGCTTTACTGCTCAAGTATGTCCTTGAACTGCCACCTTTTGTACTCGGGTTCAGAAGGATCAGGGCAGCATCCAACCTAATAACCTTGCCCAAAGAAAGAATGGGACTTAAGTTTGAGGACGAGGGAAGATGGAAGTTTGTCAAGCCAGTGGAGACAATGCAAGAAATGGCTTACTGGGTCAGGATGCTAATAAATGGGCAGTGTGTTGGGATGATTGGGGAGATGGTACCATGACATTACAGTAATCGCACCGAGAATACTTGCATTGGCACGACCATGTGTTCGTCTCGGAATGCTTCTAGTTACTATTATACCTATCCTTGTAGGCCAGTGTTTGATCTAATCTGATCGGAACAAACCCAGATCTGAGGTAAACCGGCGATCATTTTGCTCACCATTGCAATACTGCCTCAGAAGGCCAGTGCGTTCTTTCTAGAAGTTATAGATAATACTTGAGTCAGGTCGAGTCAAGCATAAAGAGGCTTTTAACTCGACACCACCAGAGTATGTCCAACTCTGCCATGGCCGTCGTCAACAACTGCACTCGGGAACCTGAAATTCAGGAGAGTGAATTGTATGGTCCTGATCCATACGATGTCAACTTTGTTCTTCCAACCCCCCCGGTGCTATCCACCAACAAACTGCGTCTCATCCCATTTATCCCCCGAGTTCATGCTGGTGCTTACCTCGATGGTATTCGCGGACACGAATCCATGTTTCAACACACACACGCCGCTTTTGGACAACCAACCAACTTCCTGCGATATGCCGAGGAGCGTCGACGGGACAAATGTTCCTTCTTGTTCGCAGCGGTTGACACGACACGCCAAGATCCCAACCAAGCCGAATGGGAGGGCTCTTTTGCAGGCTTGTTTGGGCTGCTGAGAACCGACAAGACGAATTTAACCACAGAGATTGGTCCCGCGATAGTCTTCCCTGCTTTCCAGCGCACCCACGTCGCATCACATGCAGTTGGGTTGCTGTTGCAGCATGTCCTCGAACTGCCACCCCTTGGATTGGGCTTTAGAAAAGTCAAATGGGCTGCATCTCCGGAAAACACTGCTTCTAATAATCTCGTACGACGGATGGGATTCAAGCTGGAGGGTATGTCGAGATGGAAACTCGTGATGGCAAGGACCGAGGGATACCAGTTTTTTGGCAAGAAAGCAAGGACGGGTGACGCAGGAAATGGCTTGCTGGGCAGAGATAGTAATGAATGGGCGGTGTGTTGGGATGAATGGGAGGAAGGTGGAAGGGTGCTTGTAGAGCGCGTCCTCTCAAGGGTGGCATAACTATTATTGAAGGGAATACATACCTGACACGGAATTATAGGATGCCATTTATACGATAGACGTCGTTGTGCAAATATCATGGAAAAGTTTGTTCCAACACAAGAGAAGTTCTCTACCTTCTCTCTTGTTTTCTCATTCCTTTGTCGAGATGGCGTAGAGGTAATTCTGGAGGACCGAGTCCATGCAAGGTTCGTTCTCCAGGTCAGCAACAAAAGAGACCTTCCCGAAGTAAATGAACAGCGTCTGCCCTAGGGCAGATCTCGAGTGGTTCGGCGATATACCTACCCCCGGTAGGCTTGACGACTGATGAAAATGGACGGCAGACCGCAGTGAAACGTGATAGATGCTTCCGTCCGAAGTCGAAAGCACCCTAAAGCGTGTTTTTAGGGAACTCAAACTTTAACTTGACGATGACGTGGGTGACGTACTATAAGTACGTCTCTCGGACTCAAGTGTGGGTTAGTAACGCCGTGTATCACGATGTTTAAGGGGCACAGCGAGCAATTATTACTATTCTATCGCTGACAGGGGTTGGACATTGAACGCCGTCCCGTGCGTTGTGGCAGGGGGATCGGGCTAGGCGGAGAGTGAGTGCGGTGTCGGGAGTCCGTGCGTAGTAGGTCGTAGCGTCGGTTGTCGTAGGTAGTCAGTGTCCTTCCACCCGCACGCCTTCCGGGTTTCC
>JBBPUG010000413.1:0-24082 GCA_038094535.1 Tubosaeta aff. alveolata
CTTCCTACTCAGTTCGAAGCCACGAACGAGTTCCTCAAGAAGTGGGCAGATGCTCAGAAATGGGCTTATAGCAAAAGCGCCGGATGGATTGTGAGTCTATATCTTTCCCTCCAGCTGAGAATTTTGTCTAATTGGACTTAGTTCTGGAACTTCAAGACCGAGGAAGTTGACTCGAAGGGAAATCCGTTGGCTCGCCAATGGTATGTAATGCGGTGTGAGCGAGTATGTTGCCTAACTGACGACGGATCTTGCCAGGTCTTACCTCAAGGGCGCTCAACTGGGATTCCTCACAGAGAACCCTGCTGATTATCACGACCCTGATGTATGCGCACCGTACATCAATCACACGCAGAGCACAACGGGATAAGTTTGGACAACAGATCCGGGTTTTGGACATTGCACCCTTGCCAACTCGGTAGTTACCCTTGCAACCATTCAGTACAGTACCCAGCATTGATACCTCGTTTATTCTCAAAATGTCACACACCTACCCTCCTTTGGCTCCCTAATTCCCTCGTTCGTTCATTCATTCACTGTAGTCTTTGTTGTTACAGGCCATGTATTGTCGAAGCAATCCATAGGTCTGGTGGGATGACGGTATGACGAGCCAAGGATTTCGGAACGAACGTTAAATCAGACACGCTGGAATTACCTTCCGAAATGTACGGGTCCGAACAAAGTCAGGGACTCACGACTGAACAGTACACTAACCTGACAAGGTATAGATTGTTGGAGTATGAGATGTCCCGGAGCCGCTGGTATGGATCACGACTCCGAGGGTTAATGACCGGCACATCAGATATTTCGCCAGCCTTTGGACTGCCCCGCGGGAGGGCTTGGAAATTTTTTTTTTTCGTTTCCAGCCAATCATAACGCCCAAATGGCAGTGGTGGTCAAGTGGCGTGATTCATGCATCTTTGGTGACGGTCGTCCGCGAGCTCCAAGCGTTCTCAGCTGTCACCACCCCTTGCCATAACAAACCATCCCTGAGCACCTACGAAAATTTCCTTGTCAAAAAAATCTTGCGAAACGTCGGACAACGCAAATAGGAGTTCTTGGCGAGAGGCTCCATTTCCCGACTAACCAGCCTCGATGTGTTATTCACCAATTCGTATCTGAAAGGCTTCAAGCCCTATGATCATGTGACGTCTTTGAAATACCTTTGAGGCAACCGTTATCTTTGGTGATCTGTGGGCTATATCCTCTCAGATCTCGCTAGTTGAGGATCCACTAATTTGTAAATTAGGCTCAGTCGGAAGGAACTTCCCACTCATGTTGTAGATTGAATTTGGTATAACGTTACGGGTAAATGTCCTCACCGATCAGCCTGTCACCGGCGCTGATATGGTCTGGCCAATGGACTGAATGGCGGTATCACTCACACGAGTTCAAGGGTGCATCCGCCCATTTACAGATCTGTCACTCAATCAAATCGACTATCGCCGTGTTTTAATGGCAGCTGTCAGTTGTACCAAAGGAGAAGCTGTCATGTGCAGAAGCTCACCTTCAAACCTGCAAGTCAAAATCTTGTCCGTGTAAGGAAGGTAGCGGTCAGAAGTGAGCATATCGTACCCCAAATCTGCTATGTCAAAATGACATGACGGCGGCGTTCGATGTTGTAAGTGGGCCTTCGGTGTAGCACCCCTGCTGTATGCTCTCCGATATAATAACCTCCTGCCATGTGCTGGGTTCCCGCCGTGGCCTCGTCTGCTTGCTTCTCATCTTTTTGTAACAATGGCACCTTTAGACAGCACGTAGGTTTCCTCTGTGTCCCCCCCTCATCGATCATCGACCATTCTTCTCAGGTTCGGGTCCATGTTCATTGGCGTCGTCGTCGCCGGATGGTAAGTATATCTCTCATGACGGAATCGCTATCGGGCTCACTAGTTTTGCAGTCTGTATGGACGTAGGTGTAAAGCATCTGCATTTTGCACCGTACTAAACTAGCGGACGCTAGTCACGTTCATTCAGACTTGGTACTACTATGTTCATTATCCCAAGGACCCGCGATGGATCAAGATCCTCGTCAGTCTACACAATTTTTTTGCTGTCCTGTTTTAACCCTGATGTTTACAGGTTGCTAGCGTCCTCGTTTTGGATACGATCCATCAAGCACTCGTTACCCACATGAGCAAGTCTTGTCATCCACCACCAGCCTATGCGTACTGATCTAATTACCCAGTCTACACATACCTTGTCACTTGGTTCGGACAGTGGGAGAAGCTTGGGGACCTTGTTTGGTAAGTAGGTTCTGGCTTCATGCGATGCCTGTGCTCATTCCCCATCAGGAGTCTTGTCGTAAGTCTATGTTTTCACTTTCAGACTATAATTAACATGTCGCGCGAACAAGGTCGAAGTGTACTTCAATGTATGCAGCTTGTTTGGTTCTGCGGCTCCGCCTCAGCTCACCATATACATAGGGAGCCACGACATTCCTTGTTCAGTGCTTCATGGCATGGCGCATTTTCAAACGTATGCACACGCTCTTCCATTACTTGGGTTCTGCAGTTAACCCTCGTGAGATAGTTAGCAATGGGAACTTGTGGCTTGTTATTTCGGTTGTACGTTATTGTGTTATGGGTGCACGTCCGGAACTCTTATGTCTTTCCCAAGATGGTGTTGGTTATCGGCGAATTGAGTGAGTTATGCGCCACACTTTCCTTCCCGTCTGCTCCTAAGCACGGTCTTTACAGTTGTCACGTTGAGTGAGTGACGGATGGTTTATTCTGTGGAACATTTCGTTAATACCAACAACACTAGTCTACTGTATAAAAGGGTATGTTTCCTACCATCCCCACATCCCAGTGTCATTCGGCTAACACAACCTCAGAGTGGCGTTTACAACGTTTCAAGAACTCATTACCATAAAGGTAGACAATTTTGATGCTGTCCTGTCAACAGTCCGCTTATCGTAGCGCGCTCAGCCTGTCTCGATGTCAATCAATGCGTTTTCTGCATTCGGAGACCTCTACATTGCCGGGCTTCTTTGTTATTTGCTGCAAAAATCGCGAACCGGTTTCCGGAGGTGAATATTTCGACACTCGGCTTTATGTGTCTTTCTGAATATGCCGTCGACAGATCCGATTCTATGATCAGCAAGCTTGTGAGTGTTTATCCACGCGGTCATTTTCGATGATCGACGAGTGTGGTCTAGATTGTATTCAGTATCAACACCGGTCTTTTGACCAGGTCGGTGGCATGAACTGACCGCGACGAGTGTTGCTAACGGTGATCTCGACAGTATTTGTGCTCTTATCTCGCTCATAACCGTGAGTGTTTCTCGTGCACGATCGCTTGCCATTGAGCTCGTCACTGATCCCGCGTTGGATAGTATGCCGTGTTTACACATGCGCTCATCTATATTTCATTCTACTATTGCATTGGTCGATGTACGTCCTATGTCGGGAGCGATGTGTGTTCTGCTGACATTGTGGCAGTGTATTGCAACTCCCTGCTTGCCACCTTGAATGCACGCAGAGATTTGAGGGGCGATTATAACGAAGACGAGGCCGGCATGTCGGTTTCCCTCCAAACACACAGTGTGCAAAAGGTGACTTCGAGCATGCTCGGAAGGGCTTCCAAGGTAGGTTCTCTGAGATTTGGTGCAGACACGCAGACTCAGCCGTTCCAGCCCCCGCCAAGCAGTATTTCCATCAAGATCGATACTACAAAAGAATATGTGCGGGACGAGGTCAGTAGAGCCAAGGACACGCTTGCCGAATTTTTCTGACGCATTCATTGCTAGTATCCGAGCAGCGATACGAAGAGTCTCGAAGGTGTTGCCGTTTGAGTTTGTTTTATGGAGTATGGAGGTCCATGGGTGGTTACAGCATACGCTCCTTTAAGTGCGAAATCATACCGTTTTTCCGAGGTACCCTACCAAAACCAAGATGGAGGTGCATCGGACGCTTCTTCGTTGTTTTTGTAGAAAAGAAATTGAAGGGCTGGAACTTTTAAGCCTCATGGCTGATGGACTGTGGACTCTGACAACGGACCGACCTGTATCATGCTTTTGTAAAGGGTGGAGCATACCATATGCCCATCCATCTGTTCTCTCGAGCCAAGACCTTGATAGTCAGCGATTGCTAGTAACACTTTCATTACGTCCATCATCCCGTATGCGAGAGGCATAGCTTAGTTTCGAGCGCTACGCCACCTATCGATGCACATTGGTGATAGCTACGAGTCCTACAGCTTCGATGATCATCGGGCCAAGACACATTACATGCAAGTGGGAGTATGTGGGTGATCAAGCACATCCCTTGTCTACGGCTCAAACGATGTGTTATCACCATACCTCACACGACCTTGAGACATGAAACGTCAACGACCAACTTACCGTGCTCGATCGGCCGTTTTGAGCCAGACCACGTACGAAGGGTGAGGGGTTTGAAGTCTCGAAACGAGGAAGGAGACACGTTTGAACTCACTGGCGAAAACGACACGCACTCGACTACAGTCATCGGGGGAGAAGCGACGCTCCGCCTCTCGTTCGCCACGCAGGGATTTCGGAGTAGGTCCAAGCGTGCGGCGCGAAAGAGAAGAGTTTCGGAACCGAACGGACCATCGGATTTGTGGCACCCGATTTCAAGCCGAGTCTCAACGCGCACGACGTGAAACGATGGGATTGGGATCAACTTCCCGAGTGCACGCCACGTGTCAGTTGTGTTCACATAAAAAATTTAAACATGAAACGGACGCCAGAAGCGTACCGACTCGAACAGAACTTCGACAAAGAGGAGAGCTGTCCCAGACGATCGAGGCGAGCGTGTCAGGTGAAACGGTACCTACGGAGTTCTCTTTGGACGTGCCGGAAAATATGTCAGACGTCAGTACGTACCAATTGAATTGAACGGGTCGACGAGGTTTCACAGACCAGTGTTCTCTTTTTTGTTCTGCTTCCCTGACTGGGGGAAGTTGATGCTTCAACTGCGCGTTTCATCCGCGGAGCCGGAGGCGCGAATACGTTTTGCCCAGTATATGGTTAAAAGCACGAATTTTTCACCGGGGATGAACCCGATGGTGTTACTTACCCTGCGTACAGTTATCCTGCGTACAGGGTCACAGTCTCCCAAGAGTAGTAAGAGATCCATGCGGTACCAACTTTATGATCCTGGATGAACCCGCTTACGTGATAGTAGGTAAAAGCGTGCTGTGCACTTCTTCGTGCGGCTGTGCTCGGATCTTTCTCCGAGAGCATGAAAACAGGGGTTTCCTTTTTCTTCCTATTGCCGACGACATAGCGGGTCGATGTGGGTACCATATCGCAAAAAAAAAGTATACTCATACCGACAAGTACCGCCGTGGACAAAATTGGGGCATTCAAATAGAGCCTCAAGCGATGATCGATGACGGGTGGCAATTTGCTCTGCGGGGTCGTTCCCCAGGATTCCATGTCAATTCGACTTGTCAGGCATATCAGGGTGAACCGAGCCGAGCCTCCCACTGTGCGATTGCGATGGCGTATCAAGGGAGAAACACCCCGAGCGGACCGGCTACTGCTCTAGAGGAGATCGGACATCGCCGCTCCCACCATGGGGCTCGGAAGTAGAGGCGAATAACGCCGGCGGTGGTACTGACGTACCGAAAACGGTGACATATTTATCTCCTAACAGACAAAATTGATTTCGAGTAAAAGCACATGGCACCGGGCTCTTTTGGACAATTGGTCCGTGCTGTCGGGCGTCAACGAAACTTATGGGGCACAGTGTGCTTTAGCATGTAGATGTTCGTGATGTGCTACGTCTTTCATCCCGTGACACATTCTTACAGGACGAAAGAAGTTGCACCGTAACATGGGTTTACGTGATGCGCGTTCAGTGACCAGACAGCACGATGGCACTGCTATGAGATTGGCAGCTTTCTGGTCATTGCAAGCTCTCACGTCGAACACGCAAACCTCTGCCAGGGATTCGGAAACCAGTGGGCCCTATATAGCCCCTTGAAAATTTCTGGGGTTATTCTATTGCGATGTGACGCCGATGATATTGCTGGATGACTATAACCATGACACCAGTTTGCGGTTCCCCAGTCTCGGGACATCCTCTAAATGGCCAAGTTCAACGATCATCTAGACTCATGGCCCGAGCTCGGATCTGTGGACAACAGAAGGTTTTCTGTACATAGGGACTATGCTCTGCTTCGCAGAGCGGAAGGATGAGAGCTATGGTCATTACTTGGCCCCGGAGTATGAGTTGGCTTATATCATTCCGATAGTGTGCCCTTTTAGAGACGCGGACCGGCAAAGTGCCTTTTAAGGCTCTGAATTTGTTCATGTTTACGATCTGCGACCGAAGTAAGACCCTGCCCCGCCAAGGTAATTGGGTATCTCAATGTCTCCTGCCTGAGCGTAATCACCTATCCTGGTTAAAGATTGGAGGCCATATTGTCCTGTTACACACCACATTCATTATCTTTATGTGAATACCATATTACACGGCGAGGGAAAAGAATGCCAGGATAAATAAGATGATAACGTTTTCTAGTCGATGATGCTTAGCTCCCTTGTACGTGTCTTTGCAAACTCATCCTTGTACGTGTTCCAGATTCTGGGAGTTGAATTAGGGATGCAGATCACCGATACAAAAGCGGACCGACCGAGTCAGCTCCTCTATATAGAGGGTCTGTACCCGAGTAATTTCCTCGATCGACGGCCTATCGCACTGCTGGGTATGTACTGGCCGGCCAACTGATCACATCAGAGTCTGGATGTGCAAAGTGTAAAGAATACAGTACGACTCACTAACTGATACGATCCTTCGACGATAAGGCATTAAGCCCAAGTTATCTTGTCTGGAGTCAGTGCAACAACAGCGAAGCACGTCCAAAGACGCACAATTTAATAATCCACGTCCGTGGAACAACGGGAGGGTGAACCCGAACATGTTTTGAAACTTTTTCTGCAATGCGTAAATAGTGGTGCCCTTTTCATTCGGCATTTGCTCGTAGATCTAAGGTTCGGTCAAGATACATCTTGATAAAACCGGAGATCCATACGTCGTTTTCACCAAAGGAGAAAACCGGCACCAAGTCAGCACTGGGAGCACACGATCAATGAAAAGCTTGATCTCCAAAACTAATCTGACATACCCATGCTGGATCGCAACCTTGATAAAACCCAACCTGCGAGTGAGACATGAGCACGGATATAAAACTTGACTACGTTGACTTGCCTCCTCCTCAATGTTAGGTCTGCAGTGCCTGGGCGAGCACTTAGACTTTCTGCAGCACCGCCAACCACGATAGCAATAGCCTGCCCTGCGCCACGTTTTAATATGTTTGAGCAAGATTGTTTAGAGACACTGCTGATCCCCAGGGCCATGAGAAGTTCACGGTAAAGAGGAACGTTGAAGTTATTTGTGAGAGTAAGCAGGTGGGGCCGGATCCCTGGGAATGCACGAGAAAAGCCAGTAGCTGATGATCCAGGTCAGTATGTAGCTTTACGAGAGGAAGTAGTGTGACCTTCTGTTGCAAAAGTTGCCATTGCACCCCTGTGAGAAGGCGTTATAAATAGCATGGCAGCGCAAATCTATCTTACATTCCTATGATTCCTATGTCAAAAAGGGTGAGGCACAAGCCAGTAAGATCGAAGCAATTCGGGACGAACCATGTGGATGATAACCGAACACGTACGGCCGGTCCGTTGGCAAATCGCATTCCTTATTGCACCACTGTTAGCTGGCAACGATCCGAGAAACTGGCCAGCTTACTTTCATGAGTCTAAGTATGGTCATGCGCTGATCAAGGACTGCCAAGCATGTGATATTTTTGTACACGTACGAGGCAGGGTAGTACTCCGCAAAGTACTGCCATATCTTTAGTGAACGAAACCACGGGCTCAGCCTCGTGCCGTGTTCCGGGCTTTTATCTACCCAGTGTATCCATGCGAGGTAAATAGCAAGGAACGGCCAGAGCGATGGAATCGAACTTGGTGACAACGTGAGTGAAAGAATGGTACGAGAGAACAAGGACGTACCATAGCATTAGAAAAATGAAAATAGAATTTACCAGTAGAGTAGACCAAGCGGCGACCACCATCGTTTGCAGCCTGCGTCTTCGGGGTATTTTCGTGGGTACAAAGCTAATAGAAGATGGATCAATGTTGAGATGACGCATGGCGAGCAAGGCAAGATGACATGAGAGAGTAACTCAACTCGATGGATGCGTGCAGAGCGGCGACTGGGCGTAGCTGCGAAGGTGCTAGTTTGGAGAGTCTTTCACGTAATGCTGAAGCCGACAAAGTTCGAGCTGACGCGGACAGTGGGCGACCGTGATCCATGATGTCTGTCATCACCGACAGTGGGGGACACAATACAGCTATCGACGGCCGCTGCTCAGCTGCACTTGACAGATTGGATATAACAATGTCACGTGATTTTCTCCATGGTTTTGTTCTCGGTGATGGCGATGAACGTACCGGATGTGAGCTACAACGAACCTTCGTCACGGACCAAAACATGTCCACCATCGTCAACGTCTTCGTGGTCTCCCCAGACACGCGATCTGAGCGACGGTTCGATCTCCACATTACCGTCGAGCAGCTCAAGGTTCCTATGCCGTTGACCTACCGACCGATCTTTCACACCTCTTTGTTGACAGGAAAAACTCGAGCTCATCACCGGAATCCCCATCCAGAGCCAACGTATCTCCATCCAAGATGCCGAGGGTGAGACCATCGGGCAACTTTCCGACGATACCAAACAACTGGGCTTTTACGGGTTGGCGGCGTTGCAGACATTGAATGTACGCCCGATCGTTGTTCGTCATGCGTGCAGCGCGGTCGAAATGTTCACGGGCAGGTCATCGATACGAACCCCGCCGCCTCGTTCACCGGGCAGCTCTCCGACGTATCCCAGGTAGAGAAATTCGAGCTGAGCGACGATGCGTACGCGAAACGGACAGGTCTTGGACGTCGCCAGGTCGTGTTGCCCTTGGCTGAATGTCCCCCTCCTTTAGATTCCGTACTGGCGTACAAGAAGCGGCACCAAGTGGGCCGGTTTGCACCAACCTCGGAGACAACCCCGCCTGTTGCCGATGTGGATATCCCGCTCGGTGCACGTTGCGAGGTCGCATCAGATGAAGAAGGTCTCCACAAACGCGGCACGGTGCGTTTCGTGGGCCAGACTAGCTTCACCAAGACGGGCGTCTGGGTCGGGATTGAATATGATGAACCGATTGGGCGGAATGATGGCTCGTATGTTTCTCTCTTTTGTGGTGATCTCACGCGCACATACCCTCTGCAGCGTTCAAGGAGAGTGGTACTTTACGTGCCGTCCCAATCATGGGGTTTTCGTACGACCTGACAGAGTCACAATCGGAGACTTTCCTGTAGAAGAGGTCGATTTTGACGACGAAGAGATTTAAAGAAAAAGCATGTTCAGTGCTAGGTCCTGGTGATCCCCTTTGGTGCGGCTGGATGTCGTCGATCATATCTTTTTTCGCGTGCATGATCCATGTCTGTGAATTAGCGAATCTAACGCTTTCGCTACACAGCACACTCCACCCGCACAGTCTTATGGTCAATCGAGTTCGGAAGGTAGCGTGCCCAGCGCCGCTACTAAAGTACTGATTGCTCGGTGTGCTATATTACGCATACATCGTATCGCTTACATACATTACTCGGACGTAGATGCGCTACCGAGAGCTATGGCACGCCACCGGTGAGGCATTTGTTCTACCATCAATGAGGCTACAGCTTCTGGGTTAAGGGTTGGCGTTGCAGCATGTGAGGTCGAAGAAGAGGTGGTGGTTGGGGTAGGGATAGGGGTAGAGTCCCGCGTCGACGACGTCATGCCCACGACCTCGACCTCGAGTGACTCTTCTGGATTCGCATGCGTCGCCACCGCAGCTCCAGATGACGTGGTGCTTGAAGAAATCGGAGAGGTCGTCGTTGTCGTTGTCGAGGCTGGGACGGTTGAAGATGTCGGTGCCGACGCGACGGCCAGGGCGGGTGAGACAGTTCCAGAGGCCACCACGGTGGTGACAATCGTCTTCGTCACGGTCGTTGTAACCACAGCCGCTTCGTTCATGTGTGCACTAGGAGTGGCCGAGGTCGAGGGAATGGCGCTGTTCACGCCCGAACTCGGAGACGCAGGCACCTCGAGCGCACCCGCGACGTATACGAGCGTGACGTTTTGAGCGTGCTGCGAGATGTTGGGGATGGGAGCCGTGCTCGTCGAGGTGCTCGACGGTGTCGCAGAACCGCTCGTCGTGGCGCTGTTGGTGTCTCGCCGGACTTTTGCACTAGCGCACGCGGCCGAGGTGTTGGAGGAGCCTTCTGTGGCCAATACCGGTCCGACCACACCGCTGATAGGGTTGTAAGAGAATATCTGGCTCTGTTGGGATGTCGGCGAGGATGCATCGTCTGCACATGAACCAGTGGTGTCCTCTTCAGAAGAAGTAAATTGCGCACTGTCGGCGCAAGGTGTCATGAGCAACGCAGACGGCGTCTCCGGGTTTGCATTGTAGGTGGCGCAATACATGATCATATCGGCGCTGCCTGCATCAAAGACTTGCGTCGCGAGCCTGACATGCTTGTTCATGCCTCCTGCACTTGTGTTTAGCCACATGAGAGTGCGGACGAGAGTTTGGGACATACCCGTGTCGGAGTCATTCGTGGGTACCATCATGAACTGAGTTCGGTTGGTCGTCGACGCGTTCAATGGAAATGCTTTGGCGGAACTCTGACCCGACATCCAGTTGATGGGGGTTGAATCCACGGATAGGGATGCAAGGCGTTGTGTTCTCTCGGAAGACTGGGCAGCTCCCTGGGAAAAACTGGATTAGAAATGGCATGATCGAGCTAGAAAAGAAACTTGCCATGATGTCGATCCTCCCAGAAGCTAGATTATTTCCATCGACTTGGCGCCTCCCGTAGGCATGGGAGGTGCTCGCGTGCCTAGGTACTCTAGGCGGTGTTCTAGAAACAATATAAGTATTACCGTGTTCACCAGGAACGTATACTGAAGAGCGGCGACTGTGCTCTCGACGATAGCGGCTCCGCGCAAAGGCTGACGAAGAGATCTTGTCATCGTGAGGACCCAGACCCTGATCGTGCACGTGGTTGTAATTCTGCGCACGATAGCGCTGCAAAAGGGGCGGGAGCCTCCTGGGCTGGTGCTCCTATGCGAATAATTGTAAGCGAGATATGGGACGCTAGGATAAGTTACCTTATGGTCACGGTGCCCGCCGTCGTGCTTGTGCGCCGGGGTCGACCCATGGAAGGAAGAGGGATGCGTGTGGTATGGAGCGGGAGGGGAGGTAGCGTGCTTGCGGCTGACGTGAAGGTGGGCAGCTTCCACCGGGGAAGCGAGGGGAAGGACGGCACAAACACAGGCAAGGACTCCAACAAAGCGGGCAGAGAAGAGCGTCATGACGAACAGCGTTGCGTGAAGCGAGGACTTGAAGAATTCGACAAGGAGTGTGAAGTGCGCCGGCGCAGAAGATCAAGACAACAAAGACGTAAAGAGGATGGGTAGCAAAGCGGCGCTGCCAGACGTTACTAGGATCGCCAGGACCCAGGGAGAAGAAGGGAGAGTTGGAAAGAAAAAGGCGCACTCACAGAGATCACTTTTATACCTCCAGCCTGATATGTCTCAGACGAGATCGAGTCAGCCTGGCAGTCTGAAATAAAATCCTATGTCAAAAATCTCAGACCACGTCGTATTTGACGATGCGGATGATGAGTTAGCCACATCGTTTGCCACAATTGAACTACCGTTGAATGGTAATAAACAAAGTGGCAGCGCACCAACTGAGCGCCAGAATACAGCCTCTCGGAACTGACAAAAACATTGACGGGCCCGTGGTCACATCGTCTGACTGATGAGCAAGTTGAGGAGAACGCACCGTCGTACATCGTACATACTTAACGGTAACAGTACAAGTGGAGTAAGTCACGGAGGTCACATCTTGACTTCCAAGATGCGCACACTCA
Organism: Tubosaeta aff. alveolata; assembly: GCA_038094535.1. Lineage (NCBI taxonomy): Eukaryota > Fungi > Basidiomycota > Agaricomycetes > Boletales > Boletaceae > Tubosaeta > Tubosaeta aff. alveolata. Next base: position 11,936 of record JBBPUG010000413.1, read on the forward strand.
AAAGGGCCCGCATGGAAAAGCCAGTCGTATCAAGTTCACGCAGAGCCCCAAAAGACAAGGGAAAACAAAAAGAGACTACTTCAAAATCACCATTGCCTTCCTCCTTCGTCGTCGTTGCAGGTTCCTACGAAAAACTGCTTTATGGACTTAATGGAACCGTCACGCTGTCAGAATCTGGCTACGAGTTCCATTTGGAGCCCATTTTCATCTTTCCTGCCCACGTATCGTCCATCAAAGCTGCCGCTGCATCGCCAGGCGGAGGGAAGTGGCTAGCTACTGGAAGTTCAGACGAGATCGTTAAAATATGGGACTTGGCAAGACGGAAAGAGATCGGTGGTCTGATGCACCACCAAGGTATGTGCTCGTCTAGTGGAAACGCGTCGAGATAACCAGGTCGTAGGGTCTATCACGTATCTCCAATTCCCGTCAGCTTCTCATCTATTCTCTGCATCCGAGGACGGCACGTTATGTCTTTTCCACGCGCGTGACTGGACAGTTCTGCGCTCGCTAAAAGGGCACAAGGGCCGTGTCAATTCCGTTGGCATTCACCCGTCCGGAAAGGTTGCCTTGAGTGTCGGGCAGGATAAGACTTTGCGCATGTGGGATTTGATGCGTGGTAAGGGATCAGCCAGCACGAAATTAGGAAAAGGTATCGTTTTTGCCGTTGTTGCTAGAGGACTGCGCTAAGATAACCACCAAGAGGGTGAAGTGGTAAAATGGACATTATCTGGCTCCATGTTTGTCGTCCAGTCATTATCTTCATTGGATGTATTTGCTACGGTACGTCGCTGTTACGTCGCTGTGCTCATCTTACATCGCCATATAGGACATGACCTTGCGACACACGATCACACATCCATCGAGAATCCACAATCTACGCTTTTGTAAGCGTGTAAATGGCGAAGGCGAACTTTTGTTGGTTGCAGCAGAAGATAAAAAAGTATCGGTCTATCAAGTATCCGAGGACCCACAATTCCAACCTACCATAATTGCTGAGTTGATCGGCCATTCAAACAGGTGGGTCAGATAGTTCCGTCCATAGATTAACTTGGGAATCCGGCTTCAGAATAAAAGCTGTGGAGATGCTTCATTTCGCGCTCCCAGCGACCTCATCAAGGGATGAAGATAAGCAAGAAACGACGACGATTGTCTGTACCATTTCCTCTGACGGAAAGATATTCGTATATAACTTGGCGCATTTGCCTGCCAAGACGGAAGAAATGTTCCAACTGCATCCGGTGGCGGAGTACGACTCCAAGGGTACTCGCTTGACGTGTTTGACTGTTGCAGAGGGCAGATCTGCCACGGTATCAACGGTCGTGAGTGGGAAGCGGAAAAACAGGGAGGAGGATTCAGATAACGAGCATGAGGGAGGGTTGGGACAACAAGTAGAGAGCGGCTAGCCGGGTATTTGTTCCTCTTTTGGAACCCATTAGTATGTATGGTTTCAAATATACCGTTCATCTTACACGAAATAAAAATTAAACATATACATACCATGATGATAGACGGACAACTTGATTAGATGAAGTAATATCAATCACACAAAGAATGAACGAAAACAACATAGTGAACACCCTTGAACACGCGTCCTCCTGTGGTAAAAGCGTCAAACTCTATCACGCATTTTCCCATATGCGAGATTCCCCGTTTGCACCCGAAAGTATTGCTAACTCTGTATTACTTCGACTAGCCTGTCCAAATAGGATACCGTGCCCAGGTAAGTCCATCGCAATGATCACCGTAAAGCATGGAGTGCGGACACCCACCTTCGGCGGTGCGAATGTCAGTTTCGTCGCTCTACTTTGTCCATCAGGTGTTGCACTTGCTGTGGTGCCTATGCTGACATGGTGCGCCCTTGATCCCTCCTTTAAATATTCCCTCGCATTCAAGTTCGCAAGCACGGTGTTGCAATAGACAGAGCATAGCGAGATACTGAATACTGCGTAAATGTTTTCCAGCGGCAGGACATACAGCTATCACCGATCAGTATGTGAAAGAGGGACAGGGATCAATTGTGGACGTATGTGCCACTAGTAAAAGTTACCCACAAAAACGAGGGACAACAAAGCGAATAGTGCCGTCCACGTGCCCGTGTTGACTGCGAACGTAGTGAGGCGTTGTAGCGTGTGTGCCGTACTGACATACAGGGGTCAGATGCATTGTCGCTTTCCGTATTCCGCTTACCTGGCAAAGGGTGTAGACCTACGCTGGCGAACGAGTAAAAACACCAGGAGGACGGCGATTACGATATCCTCGGCAGCTGCGATGGAGAGGCTCAAGGTGAGCATTGTCTGCATTGGGTTGCTCAACCCTCATTCGAAACACTATACGTGTTCGTGTACGCACCTTAAGTGCTTGATCCTGGACGGTGACTTCATCAACATGCTCACTATAATCTCGCAGGTTTGCAATTGTGGTGTACGAGGAAGGATTGATGAACGGACCGGGCTGCATCACCCAGTGCTTTCACGACATAAACTTGTGTTGCGATCTTCAGGGTTTGCCATAATAGAACATGACATATGCAAACTCACTAGTAGAAAACACTGGGAAGTTCTATCAGAAACCAATCCAAAAAGGTAGTGGAGTCTTACCCAGCTGGAGAACACCCAGAACAAGCTATACTCAGGACTTAAGGACCGAATTGTTTTCAAGTGTGCCAGCACCTTACCCACACAAGGACGATTATTTTCTTTTCCCCAACTAGGCCCGCTTGTAAATGGTAACGAGGCTCGAGAAGTAAAGACACACAAATATATATTCGGTACACGAGGAATCCTTGGGTGAGGACTGCGACTAGAGCCTGATAAATATCAGTACTCGTTCTACACGTGAAGAACTACTGTCGGGAGCACCTGCAACTGTGCATGGTAGGTCGATGGGGCCTGGGAGGACCAGGAATCGCACTCACAACGAGCCCCCTAGGGTCGTTGAAGCATGAAAAGCAGTTTTCTAAAGTTCACCACTTACGGATATCCGATGAAGGGTGACAGTGGACTCCCCAAGGTACCCATAATTTCTTCGTATGCTACGAGAAGAGAAAGCCAGACAAAACATTAATCAAGTACTTCGCATGCTGAAAAACGAACCTCCGGAGACCGTTAATCCCTCGTGGATGGTGTTCAATGCCCTATAAATAGTATACGGATCAGGGGAGCTTAAAAGCCCAAGCATTGAACATAAGTTTTACCATATGACCGCTACCTGTGAGTTATGCTAAGTTACCATGTATACTTCTTGCTACTTGACTCACGAAGATCTTGCTCCATAGAGGGTCATCCCGATAGCTGAAACGTGGTCGCGGTAAGGGAACTAATGAGTAAAAGAAACGGAGACCATACTGAACATAGTAGAAGAATCTGGCCGACTCGAACGTTAGTCATGCGGCTGTGGCTCGTTCCGCGGTATCCCTGGATGAAGCACACTCACGTCTACATGCAAGTAAACCCATAAAACGCTGTTGTTACGATAGCAGCAAAAATGCCCCGGCGTATGATCCAGTGCTTGACGAGGCGAACGAGCTGGCTGACATGCCTACAGGTTAACAAAGGAAGGCGGCTGCCTGTGGGATACCCACTTGATTTTAAGTACAACATCGTGCGTCGGCAATCAAGCCACCGACCTGTCCTGATGCATTATGTGCCATGACCGCGGTGGACGAAATTAATGGCCTGCCCTCCCCAGCGAGACTGATCCCGAGAGCTCCGCAGACACCGTTGTAAACAGGCCATACACGCAGCGCCTTCTCGCCATACATCTTGGCTACTTTGCTCTACTCTCAGCAAGGCACTTGTCAACAGAGCCAACCCTAGTTCATCAATATTGGCCAAAATCACCCCGCGCATGACACTGCCACCCCAGAAGGCAGTGCATCAGAGGACGAATAGAGTTCACAACAGATTCCAACACGTTCAATCCCACTTCAATAACGTAGACAACGGAATACGTATCAACGATTGAGTTAACGAACCAACATGAGCGCACTGCCGCAGTAACTGCGGAATCATAGGCCCAATATGGTCTGGTCCGCCGCAAGGTCTGGTTGGTGGGCTATACTACGCGGAGATAGAATGGTCACGACTCACGAGGCATACTAAGGAGAATAATAAAAATGGTCCGATGCGTACTGGAGAACATTGATTATGGATCTCACTACCATCGACATGTACCTGTGTTGACCGCAAACACGGAGAGGCGATTGTAGCATGTGTGCAGTGCTTGCAGACAAAAAAATAATCAGCATGCTCTATTTCTACCTTGCAATGAGGGTGGCAGGTCGCTGGCGGACAAGCAAGTACACCAAGGTGATGGCGATCAGGATATCCTCTCCAGCCGCGACCGAGAGAAAACGGTGAGGAGGGTCTATAGAGGATTGTTCAGCATTTTAATTTCAACTACTCGAATGTGCTGTCATTGAGTACAGAGGGGTTAGCATCGTGGACACTCCTGGTTGGATAAAAATTGTGGATTAGCGATGGTAATTCATGAAACGGGCATAAAACGGATCCGTTGATACTATACACCGCCTTTCCGATATACACTAACATTGCGACAGATGAGTTTTGCTCATACAATGTCCGGGGGTGGTGGGGGTTGTTCGCCCGGTGGTGGTGGTGGTGGCAGTAGGTTATCGGGAGGCAGAGGTGCAGAACTATATGTTCCCTGCGCCTATAGCACAGAGTATGACGGGTCATTAAACATTGAGAGACCAGCCTAGACGGGTAGACATACAGGGTTGGACCTTCGAGGAGTCTGTTGGCAACTTACTGCACATGTTCGTCACTCAAGTAGTCATCTTGGAGACCCCAGCTCACACCAGCTGCCCGCGTCACCCCACGCCGCGAGGTCACGGAAACGATATCCATCAAACGTTAGTCACTCGCTAACCACCTGTAGACCACAACGCGTGTAGTCACATTCAATAGCAAGATGCTTGCGCGTAGCGACCGACTTCGGTCGTGAATTGATACTCTGTTTGTGGGAAGCTTACAGCTGTTTGCAAAACACTGTGGAAAATGAACTCGAAGAAAGTCGCGCCTCGGAGAGAGCCGGCGAGGACCCCGAGCTCAGCTGTGCGTGTGGGAAATGTCACACGTCACTGTTCAGAACGGACGCGACGCACCTCGCCCTGTCCCTCACCACCACCACCACCACTACCACAGCACACGGATAAGCTGGATTGTAGCTTGAATCTCAGACGACTCAGCTGTGAGAATGGTATGTAACACAATTCGGGATTTATGCATTCTAGGTCTACTATGGTTTTCGATGACGAATCTATCACAGTCATTGGAGCAGCTCATGGAACGTGATGACATTCTATAGCTATCCATCGTGTACTATGTAGCAGAGAATTTTCATACTGTGGAGTACTCTGAAAGGGTAAGAAACTTCGACCTTAAATTTCGCCAGAATAAAGGTAACATTTGTTCAATCCATGTAGTGTAACAGACATCATTGCTGGTATACAAAAATAGGACTCAATTCTATGAGGTACTGAATAGATTCGTCGTCGAAAACCATAGTAGACCTAGAATGCATAAATTGTCAGCTCTGCCTTGTGAGCAAGAATCCCGAATTGTGTTACATACCATTCTCACAGCTAAGTCATCTGAGATTCAAGCTACAATCCAGCTTATCCGTGTGCTGTGGTAGTGGTGGTGGTGGTGGTGGTGGTGAGGGACAGGGCGAGGTGCGTCGCGTCCGTTCTGAACAGTGACGTGTGACATTTCCCACACGCACAGCTGAGCTCGGGGTCCTCGCCGGCTCCCTCCGAGGCGCGACTTTCTTCGAGTTCATTTTCCACAGTGTTTTGCAAACAGCTGTAATGACACATCCATGAATTGCCAGTGCCAACAGAACTTTCACACGCTTGGTGGGCAGTTAGCTTCTTATATAATCATCTTACCAGTACTTCACTCTGTATCTATTCACAACACTTCCACTACGCACTTCAGCTGAGAAACACAGATCCAATCATGTATGTAAATAAATTCGAAAGCTTTAATAAACGTGCTCAACTGGTTCAAGGGCCAAGACGGTCACCATCAAGAGATTCAAAGGTAGGGGTCAATCACTAGTTTGCCTTTTGTGAATCAACTTCTGCCCAGATATCGACCAATCGTGCCCCACAAATAGCCGCTTTTGAGATAATACTACATTCAGTTTTCCATCGGCGACATCGTGCAACAGAGGGCCACAGCGACAAAGAAAAAGAGTTGTGCTTGTCTTTCTTTTTGTTCGTATCCATCTTTTCCTTTTTCTAGGGGACTGAATATGGCAAGGGACGGGAATAGTCCACTGGAAGCACCATACTCTTCGGACTCCGGATGAACTCGTCAGTGCACTTTCCTTCATGATTGGAGAGATAACGACAAAATAGAACAATGACGGTACGAACAATCTTTAAGTGTTACATTGACATCAAGCTTGCCCTCCATGTTCAGTCAGGTGCCAAAGCGGACGAGCTTAAAGCCATCGACGCCGTTGCCCAGAGGACTCGGGCGGTCGGTGCACTTGCTTCCTGAGCCCCAGCTATTGCCCCGGTTACCTTGGCGGTCGATGCTACCGCAAACATCGCTACAGAGGTCCATACCTTTGAGACTACATGGGGAGTTTTATTGAAATGATTAGAGCTCTTTGACAAAATCATGACCGAGGCCACTGTGGTATGTTGTCTTTGCCTTACCATTCCATTCCCTCGATTTATTTCTGCATTTCATATCTTTTTTTTTCAGGTTCCACGAGTCGCGAGACGTAGCTGTGCGATGTATTGCGCTACGCGGAAGTAACGTGGCCTTCGGCGCGGTCGCATGCCGTGTGCCGTCATGGTTCCTGCCGATTGTCGAGGTTGGTGATGGGGTCGTATGCCATTGCGCTGCCCACGTCGTCGGCGATGTGGTGGTGGTTGGGTAAGCGGTGAGTGGTAGGAGGGGGGCAACACGGATGCGAGAAAAGTGAACATACACGTGTGACAGAATCAGTGACCTCGTACTGTAAAAAAATCGAGTCGTTCTGGACACATATGCAGATGATGATCAGTCTTGATATGTTTGATTTAGCGTTATCATTCAAGAACTAGCGTACATCCCTTATCGCTGTCCTAGGTGGGCTGCTCTGCATCGCGTGGGCACGCCGATGTGTCACCCGCACCCGCGGAATCGTTGTAGTGATGGAACTGGCGCCATCCTCTGAGCTCCTTGCGTCATCGCCCCTTTCTCTCCGTACAAGCGGATGTATGTTGTTGCAGCGCTCCCGCCCTCGTCGTCATGTGGGTAGGGGGTGAGCATACTATCGTCCCTGCGTCAGGTATTGTGGATATGCACTTGTCGTCCGCTCACCGGTGGTGGTGGACACTCCGTCGTCATGTGGGTGGTGGCTCACTGCTGCGCCGTCCTTGCCGTCCTCGTCATCGCATGGGTGGTGGTGCAGCCGTTGCACTGTCATCCGTGTGGTAGTGTTGAACGCGCCCTTTGCGTTCGCGGTGGTGGTGATGTGCACGACGTCACGGCGGTCTCACCCTTTTCGTCGTCGCGTGGGCGGTGTGCGCTCCATGGGCCGTTGCCGTAGGTGGTGGCGACAGGCATGCCCTAGTCGCCTTTGTCGTAGGATATCCTCCCTCGAGTGGGTGGTACGCGCGCCGACACCTTCACTACCGTCGAGGCAGTGGTTATGGTGGGTGTGCCGTTACCGTCATCGGGATCGCGTTACCCAACGCTGTGCCAGCTTACCTCAGCCTGTGCGGGACAGTCCTCAGCGGCTTGACAAGATCTCGTTGAGTCTTGAACCAGTCGATGTCAGGACGCTATTTTGATAAAGGCAAGTATGATTGGTTTGAACGTGGCAGATGACATCGCATTGGGTTCAAGATATAAAGGTTCAGTGATCGCCTCGTAGACATCGTACGACAGACCCCCACAGTGACGAAGAAAAAGAGTCTCGCTAGTTGGAAGGAAACTTTCTTTTTGTTCGTATCCATCTTTTCCTTTTTCTAGGGGACTGAATATGGTCAGGGACGGGAACAATGCATCTATTTTACTCGTAAACGTTTACCAGAAGCACCATACTCCTTGGACTCCGGATGAACTCGTCGGAACGCTTACCCCCACGATCGGAGAGATTGTGGAAAAATCGAACGATGGCGGTACGGACAGCCTTCGGGGGTTACATTCTACTAATGCGATTTTCGTGATCAAAGTGTTTGAAGAATGCCTTCGCAAGGATACCTCTGGTGGGTCCGACCTTTCCGGGATTACAATCAAGTTTGCCCTCAGTGTTCAGTCGGGCGAAGGTGGCAAGGCAGATGAGCTTCAAGCCACCGATGTTGTCACCATGGGGATTCAGGCGGTTAGCGCACTCACTTCCTCAGGCTCAGATGTTGCCCCAATCACCTCGGCAGTCGATACTGCCGCAAACATCGCCACCGGGGTCCAGACCTTCGAGACTACATGGGGAGTCCTACTGAAAAGACTGGAACTGTTCGACAAAATCATGACTGGGGTCACTACAGTATGTGATCTTTGTCCTACCGGTCCGTTCCTTGTTCAAACGTGAGGTAGATTCATCCATATGTGTCGCTGGCATGGTCTGTTATATCTACAGCGAACAAAGTATGGCCGTCGCTCCCTGCTTGTCGTATCGCTGATTGGTGGTAATCGTCTGCGCATGTGCTCGTAAAACGGAAAAAAGGGACGACTGAGTTATTCAGCTGGCGGGGATGATGAGCGAAGTATTTGAGTTTATTCAGAATGCTGATCCGCTGAAGAATGTCAAGGCGAACGTCAAGACAATTACTCTTATTCTGCAACAGGCGACAGAATGTGGTTACTTCACCATGGAATACACCAAGCAGAGCTTTGGTTTGTTATCGCCTGCGATGTAAAATGGAAATGGACGGCTAATTCACTAATCTACCAGGTGTTCAGCTTGGGAAGTACACGTTCTCGGATATCGATACAAAAATTACTGCTTACCAGGATAAGTTGCGGGAACTCAAGACCGCGTTCTCGGAGGGTGTTGCACTCCATGCAGGCACCATTGTGGTTCAGATGGAGCTCACCGTTGTCTGGATCATGAATGTGATAGAGCACATCTGTAAGTGGGACTCTCTGGAGCACTGATCGGGTGCTCATCAATTTTGTAGCGGAATCAATTGACCTGAATGACATGCCGTATGCATTTGGGGCCAGATACGTGCAAGAGAAGGGATGTTTACCTGGCACATGGGAGTTGATCATTCAAGAGCTCTGTGATTTTCTGAATGATCCTTCTGACAATGCCCTACATGTATGCCTTCTTACTGGTGTTGCTGGGTCAGGAAAGTCTGCAGTGGCTCATTTGATTGCTCAGCTGTACAACGGGCAAAAGAGGCTTGGCTCATCATATTGCTTTGCTAGTGCTGATGCTGCAAGGCAGAATCTGCAGAACCTTTTCAGCACTATCACACGTGATCTATCTGACCATAATCTGCAGTACAAGTCTGCACTATGGAATATTGTTGGTAACAATAGAGCACTATGTGCTTCTATATCACCTTTGGAACAACTGGAGCAGTTCATTATTGAACCTAGCAAGCATCTTGATGTTATTGATCCATTAGTGATTATAGTTGATGCTCTTGATGAAGGTGGGGACCAAGCTACCTGGCAACCCCTTTTGCATGCAATTTCCAAGAAAATCAAGGATAATACCCACCAACCAACCTTTGGTTCCTCATCACATCTTGCCCAGAGAATGATATCCTTGCTGCATTTTCTCCTATCCCATGCTCTGCTCACAAGCAAATGGGTGACATTCCAGGGTATGTGGTTGACATAAACATTGAAAAGTTCATTCTTGATTCTCTTGACCAGTATCATGAACTCAAGTCATCTTGGCCTAATGAGGAATGGTGTCACCTACTTGTTCATCATTCACAGCATCTCTTTCAATGGGCTGTGACTGCATGTAACTTCATTCAAGAGATCGGTGCCCTTGGATTAAACCCTTGCAAGTGACTCAATCTGCTTTTGCCAGACCATGATCATAGTATTCAACCTCTAGATGAACTGTACCAGACCATTCTGGGGTGGCTGTTCACATTCAATGATGCTCAACAGTGCTTTTGAGATGTAATGGCTGTAATGCTTTCACTTCATGAACCACTGTCTCTTGCCTCCATTTCTGCTCTTCTCCACTTGGATGATGAACTGAGTGTATGAGATATCATCAAACCTATGGGCTCACTGCTGGATGGAATGCTTGATGAAGATAAACCCATCCATCCACTTCATACATCATTCTGTGACTTCTTGCTTGACAAGACTCATAGTAGGACCTTCCATGTCCACATTCCACCCTGCCACTCCCTATCTCTTGGATGAGCATTTATTCCTTGCATGCAAAGCATGTTGAGGTTCAACATTTGTAACCTAAAGGATTCTCAAGTCCAAAACATTGTTGTCCCTGGCATAGATCAACAGATAAGCAAGGCTATTCCTTCACACCTGTCATACTCATGCTGATACTGGATGGACCACCTGCAACATGCTGAGCATTCACCAGAAGTATTGAATGAAGTGACCTGTTTCTTCAAGGACTGCTTTCCCTACTGGCTTGAAGCCATTAGTCTTCTTTGTCTTTTTTCCCCACTATTAACCATTCTATGTGCTATTCAGACTTGTACCATTCTAAAGTCCTGGGCCAAGGTAAGATAAAGCATGATGAAAAGTTAGTTAGTACTGAGTAAAATTGACTCTAGGACACAGAGGTTGCCAGATTGGCAATAGAAGCATCCCAGTTTATTCAAGTGTTTGCCCCCATTCTCAGAGTCTCTACCCCCCATTTATATCTTTCAGCCATTCCATTATGCAAACTTGGGGCTAGTCATCTAAAGAAGCATGCATCACTCACTTCTTGGAATCCTCCTTTTTGGCCAGCTGAAGTTCTTAACCTGCAAGGGCATACAGGTCCTGTCAGCTCTGTTGCCTACTCTCCTGATGGCAAGCACATTGTATCTGGCTCACAGGATGGACTGTTAGAATTTGGGATCCCATCACTGGTCAGAATATAACAGAGATGTTTGATACAGCTGGTGGCTGTATCATGGCTGTAGCACAGTCTTCTGATGGGTGTCACATTGCTTCTTCCTCGTGGGATGCCATTACTGGCCAGTATGTGTTCCAAATGAGCCTACCACACATTGGCCAGTAATGGCATCCCAAACTGCAATCTTGCACCATGAGGAAGAAGCAATGTGGCATCCATCAGAAGACCATGCTACAGCCATGATACAGCCACCAGCTGTATCAAACATCTCTGTTATATTCTGACCAGTGATGGGACCCCAAATTCCAACAGTCTGGCATCCTGTAAGCCAGATACAATGTGCCTTTCATCAGAAGAGTAGGCAACACAGGTAACACCATCTGTATGCCCCTCAAGTGGGCCCACAACACATGGCCACAAAGTCATCTCAAGTGGTGCTCTTCAGCAGAAGTGTGTGTGTGCAGGTGTGGTAGGCCCCATATTCTGGCCTACTCAACTGTTGCCAACAGGTACCTTGTTACTGGTGTATTTTCTGACACTTACTTCATTCATAGACCTTTCCCCTTGTGTTTCCCTTGACGTGTCACAAGACATTGCAAGTGCTCATCATCTATCCTGTCATTGTGCATCTGCTGCCACCACCACTATGTCAAAGCACCTAAATAGGGACAGCAATTGCCCAACTAAGGTAGAGTAAATACAAAGTGTCAAATAGCTAAGTAAGATCTCACCTCAGACTATGCTGCAAGTACAGAGCACAACTGAGGTGAGAGGAAGGAATTAAAGGGATTAAATAGTGTCAAAGACATGCATGTGCTTAGCTCCAGAAAACTCTAGAATGGAGTAGGTGAAAATAGGCATACTAGAACAGGAAATGATAAAGGCACAGCAGCATGTGTTTGGAGGGAGTAGGAGCACCACCAACACAATGCCTAACTATACTATAACAGGTATGAGTAAGTCTGAAAGTGGTTAGTGTCGAGCAGAGCATAACGCAGAGGTGTGAGACTGAAGTGACTCACTTGGTGTTGCGGTTGCTGTTGCAAGTAGCGAGCACACGGATGTAAGAGGTAAAGACTCTATTCGAACTCAGATGGCTGAGTTCGTATTATATACTAC